>JANZLQ010000050.1:14051919-14072733 GCA_026212715.1 Elanus axillaris
CACAAGAAGTTGGGAGGGGACACAGCCAGGGCAGCTGACCCAAACTGGCCAACGGGGTATTCCAGACCATGGGACATCATGCCCAGTATATAAACTGGGGGGAGTAGGCCGGGGAGGAGGACACAGATCACTGCTCGGGGACTAACTGGGCATCAGTCGGTGAGTGGTGAGCAATTGCATTGTGCATCACTTGTTCTCTATATTCCAGTTCTTTTATTATTATTGTTGTTGTTTTATTATGATTATCATTATTATGTTCTTCCTTTCTGTCCTATTAAACTGTTCTTATCTCAAGCCATGAGTTTTTCTTTTTTTTTTTTTCCATCCCAGTGGGTGGTGTGGGAGTGAGCGAGCAGCTGTCTGGTGCTTAGTTGCTGGCTGCAGTTAAACCACAACACATTACATGCTAATGAAACATTTGTTAGCAAAGGGTCCCTCATGCACAACAATCTTCCCCAATTTTTTTTATTTGTAATATTGGCTAGAAATTCTATATTAAAGTCAAAGGACAGTTTTATCAACCAGTTGTGTGAGCGGTATCTGTCACACCAGACCACCTTCTGGACATAAGACTAGAGATCTGTGAAACTTCTCCTTGCAGATAGCTCACATAGCATTTCAGTTTTGGTATCTTCTTATATTTTAAGATTGTTATTATGACTGTTATAATTTCTAACAGCTAGGTTTTACATGGCTTGGCTTGGAATTGGATGATAGCAACAGGTAAAATGCAGTCCATGTTCACCTCTGTGGTTTTGAATGATAATAAAATTTCAGGACAAAAAGGAAATCTCAGATTCACTTCACCAATTTTCCAGGATTAGCACATCTGTATTTACATGTGAAAATTATAGGTTTTTTTATTCTATTGTAAAAAAGAAAGGATAAAAGTGGGAAAATTCTAGAGAAAAATAATCATTGAACAGTTTATTCAGTTAATATAATTTTTTGTGGAGTAATATGCTCAATGAATGGTGTTATATCCATAATAGACCTAGTCAAATACTCATAGAAAATGTCATTGAATAATTTATTCAATGAAAAATGACAAAATTCACTGAATAATGTATTCACTGAACAGTACTCAGCTCTAAAAAATTTTTCTTAAATGATGTAGAGAAATATTTCAAGATGTTAAAGCTTTGCCTTTTATCCTGCTTTACCCTGAAAGTCAACACAATTCTGAGTTTAACTAATGATAAGAAATCTTTCAAAGCTTCTCTGAGTTTGACTTTTCTTTTTCATATATTCTCCAGAATTTTTCACAAAATGTACAAGCCAAAAAACTCTGTAATCATCCCGAATCCATCTTTAACTTTATGAAATGTTATGCAATAATTTTCATATTGGAAACAGAGCCCTGATATATTTTTTTTAATAACAAATGAACACAACAATATATAATTTTAGATGCTTAATTAATACAAATCTTCACATCCCGTTCATGCTGACAGTGCATGAACAATCCTTGCATTCCAAATGCAAAGGTGAATTTGAATACAAAATTCAGTGCTTTCAAAGAATCCCATTGTACATGTTGGTCATTAAATGTTAAAAAAAACCCCACAAACTATTCTTTTATCTAGCAAGAGAATATGCAATGTCAGGCAGACACTTAGAGCTTAAGAAAGGAAAGATAGACAGGGCATGCCATAGGTCAATAATGGATGGTGTTATCAGACAAATGGGTCACAAATATTCGCTTGAAAATATTAAACTAATTCTACATAAGAAGTGACTAGTTCAATGATAATTAGCTGCATTTTTATGATGCATATAATTTCCGTGATGCCACAACATCAGTGCTAACACTATCACAAAGATGATAAAGATGAAAGTAGCTAACCTTCAGGTTAACTCTAATTGGAATACCCTTAAATTAGGGGAAATGACATCTAACTTTAATGTGCAATAACACCCTTAGCATTTAGGTCAGTGCCTGCTAATTTGTTTGTGTACTGTAAGTATCAGTCTTTTTTTTAATTCTCTTGTGTGTTGCATGCTGCACCCTTTAGCATTTGGACAAAATTTAATATCCAAACTTTACATTCTTAATGAGAAAATTTTAGGTTAATTGCTCAGTGTTTTATCTGTTTCTGACTTTTTTTTCTTTGGCATCTCCAGCTTGTAACTGCAGACCTATCTGCAATATGCTTTGTATTTAAATGATTCACCATGCATATTTTATCTATTTTAATAGTAGCAACTATACAAGTTTTGTTAAACTTTGGCAACAAAGCTAGGCCAAATGAAACAGAAAAACATGAAATAAATTAACTGTTTTCTAGTCAAGAGCAAAAGCTAGACTCTGCAACAAGTTTCATCATCCAGTGCTACAGCAACCAGCAATGGAAAGAGATGTATTGTGTTGTCTGCTCCTGCTTCCCAGCTGAAATCACTGATGAATCTTACTGGGGTTTGTTATGGCACAATCAAATCAGACAGTGAAGAAATACACTTGGGAGTGCTGTTCACGTCACCTAACTTTAACTATCCATAGGTTAGAAGTCTAGTCTGTCTAGTCTGGTCTAAGCTTTCATTATAGCCAGTGAAAAGAGGTAGAAATGTGCCCAGAGAGCTAGACTAAGTGTTCAAGCCCCCAATCCTCCTTCTTCTAAAGTTATAGGAACTCATCCTAAAGTTCTCACTGCTGAACATCCGTTCATTGCATAAAACTCTACTGTCCTCCACAGCTGGCACTGCTCAATAACTTTCCTAGAAGTCACAAGAGACATTTGGGGAAGGTAAGCCAATTTAGTTATTCTTTAGGCCATGGAGTTGGATGCTCTATGTCACAAATTAAACAAATGGGGAATAAAGTGCCCTGTGCTGTCTCCCGTGACATACAAAATATTTTGTGTTTCACAACCATAATCTACCATCTTTTACTAGAGTGACATAGCTTCCCAAAATGTTAAAATTATTCCATGTATGAGAAAGTAAATGTTGAAATTTCTCATATTACTCTACAGCTCGACAATTTGCATTTTCAGCTCATGCCATTATTAACATGGTGCTGGAGGGAAGATAAATATTTTCCATGTAAATATATAAAAATCTCTCCCATTTCCATTATGAAAGTCACAGAAAGATTAGCAAGTAGCTAGTTTAGATCATCAGGAAGACTCAGATGGAATGAGAGTCTATGTTATTCAAGAGAGGTCTGATGGGCAAGTGATGCTGTCTGTTATGAAAAATAATCATGCCATGACACAATACCACTGAGATATCAGAGTTGTCGTTTCAATTCACACTTCTTGAATATGTAAAGTGCAACTGTTAAGTAATTTAATAATATTCTGTTGTTTTGTCCTCCTGGGAGAAAAGAAAGAAATCATTAACTTAGAGCCTTTATATAAATTTCCCTGTAAGGATTGCTATTGTTTTGTAAGTATTTATGTGAATACACCCATATATATATATACATATATATAAATATAAAATATATGTTTACATAATATTAGTTCTGAATATATATACATATATGTGTATAAATGTATGAATGTGTATATATATGTATATGTGTATAAATGGTTCTGAATTAAAAATATACAGGAAACTGCTCTTTAGAAAATGGAAAATGCTTCTGAATGTTGAGTCATTGAATGTTATTTGTGTCACTACAGGCACAAACTGCATTTTCTTAGGGGAAAACCCCCCAGACAGATACCTAAACTGAACCTTGTATTGACTTGGGTGAAACTGGGTTTTATATGTTTAGTTTTACCTGTATCTGAGAATAAGCAACATTTTTTTTGCTGTGGTTTTGGAAATTCTATCAAAGTATCTGTCAGTCACTTGTCAAATTCCATGTTGTCATTCTTGGATATAAAGATTTCAATAGCAGTCCTGCTGAGAATGATAACTGCTTATGCACGTGTTTGAACGTGTGATGTAAACTGTGATCCTCTGTGTTCAAAGCTCCACAATGTTTGTCTAATCTGTTTGATGCTATTCTTCCCAAAAGGAATGTATTGTAACATCCCATAAGATACAGAAGAGATAAGATTCAAAAGACACAAAGGATTATACTTACACCCATGCCATAGCTCACTGACTCCTCAGATTAGAGAATGGTGAACAAACCCTTATTACATCATGTTGCAAGAAAAGGTCATCGGAACCTGGCACTCGTTAATGGTGTTGGAAAAAATTGCAGACTTAATTTCACATCTAACAGTGTATTGCAAAAAAAAGCACTTAATATTAAGCAATGAAAGACAAACCAGTGTTAGTATATATATTCAATTTATGTAAACCAATGAATGATTACTGTGGCCTGGTTTTGCAGGTCAGAAATGAGTGAGCTTAATTCATAATTAAATATCCTTGTATTTTCTATTAAAAAGGCAAAGATGTGTGAGATGTGTGCATTCATTTATCAGTGTACATCAGCATATAAATGTTTTCAGGAAGCATAACTGCTATGTAATAGAAATAATTTTCCAGCACATCTACCTGCAACATTGCTTTTGAAATAAAGTATACTGGAAACTAGGTATCAGGTATAAATGTTATCACTTGCTGAATTGTCAATGCTTGCCCTTCATAAATCACGATGTTACTAAATCTGTCATAAGGCAGACAATACAAAAGGCTTTACTGTATCACTAGCTCAATGACAACATACTTATTAACCATGCCTATTGTTTTCCAAGCATGAGATTCTGCAACTTTAACAGGATTTGGTTGTTTAACTATTAACTAAGTACACTTGAAGATAAATTGTTGAAATCATTAGGGACCTTAGCTATGTAACATGACTGGTTTATGATCCTCATTAGAACCACCTCCTTTTATTATGTTGAAAGTATTTTATTTATAGCAATGATTGTTACATATGTTCTGAAATGATTTATTGTAGTGGATGGGAAAGCAACACACTGAAATTTTACCAAAGAGTTTTGACTGATATTGATAAGTACATAAAGATAATAAATGTTGAACTGCATCTACCAAATCGGTAACTGCTATTAGTTAGTGCTCTTGTTTATTTTTTCTGAAAATTATGCATTCTTGTAATACTATCAAGTGTTGTGAGTAAGACACAGGCACAATATGCATTTTTTATGTGAACCATAACTCTAGGAGGTATTTGAAAGACTTTCTGCAAAGAGTAGGACTTATGTTCAAAGAATCTTTCCTACTGGATGTATGTCTTTATACCTCATCTTGATGGGAGTTCTTGCTTGTGTAGCATCCTGATTTACCTTTCATCTTCCACACATGTATTTGCAAGGGTTGAACTGCAAAACAATCAATTCAATTGTAAATTAGAGCATATTACATATTTTAGGTTTCTTATGAACCTACCTAAGCAACAATTTAGATAACATGAACAGAAAGGATGTATTAATACAAATCATGCCTTCTCTGCTATCAATCTATGCCTAAATGAAAGTTACATTACTCATTAAACAATTGTTTCCTTCCTTAATTGTACCCCTATGTTTGATCATGTAATCCCTCTAAAGTTTGAATTTTTCCTTGAAAAATGTAGCTTCATAACAGAATAAGTATAGAATTAGCTTGTTTAAGGTGCAGAAACTTTGCTATCTTTACTCTTATAACTGGAGGCTCAGTGAAAAGACCAGAATTGTAGATATTCTTGTTCTGTATGAGAACACAGCCTAAGTAAGACACACTTTCTGATTCTGAGCTTTCCTCCCTGTCCCTTAGTGTCTCTTGGAAAACCAGCAGCTAGACTAGCTTGAGGTGACACTGGGAATACTGATATTGATATATCATGCTTGTCTAGGGTATCAGTCACTATTTGTATTCCCTAACACAGCTGCAAATGTCTTGCTTGTCAGATGAGTTCTTAAAGCATCCTTTGCTGATTTCTCAGCATCAGCATCTGAGTTAAGGTTGATGATAGTATTATTAAAGATCCAGAAATAAGCTCAGTTTCCTATGAACCAAGATGTAATCTGATTAAGAAACATGTCTGGTGATGGACAGAAGAAGAGACTCACTATCACGTCGAATCAGTGAGTCAACCATATTGCATCATTCGTTCAGTTATTCTTCTGCTTTGTTTTTATTTTCTTTATAGGATTGGCTTTGGAGAGTCTATCCATATGATAAACTAACAGAAGAGTAAAGAATAAGAAAATAACACTATGTTTTTTACATGTAGTGTAAAAGCTAAGAGATGGAAATGTTCAAATTCTTATATCTAGCTATCGGTATTAAAAAAGCATAATATACTAAGAATTGTCACCAGTGGTGTCTCAAGAAACTGAAATGTTATAGGTTTTGCCTACGGTTAATATATCTGGCATTTATGCCACATGCTGCAGCTGCTTGAATTTGAATCTCTAAAATACTCTGGTTTAGATATTAGTAATTTTACATGCATTTATCATAACAATATAAATAAGTACTTTCTTGGTGTTCTGGATCAGGATCAAAACTTCATCATATGCAAACTGTTATTAATACTATTACTTTTTCTTAAATTTTCTCAGGCTTTGCCACATCATAACTCTAAGAATAGCATTTTCTTTTAGATATTCCATTTTGTAGATATGTGCCTATTGTGAAATAAGTTGGGAGCCTTAACTGGCAACCCAAGAAATTTCAGGGTGTACATCCCATTATTCATGTTTAGATTTTTGATTAAATCTCTGTGATAGATTTTACCCAGTGTGCTGAATGATGTTCAGTTGAAATTGATCATTGCCTCCTGGTTTATACAGTATGTTCCATAGTTTTAAGTGCAACTGTCACATTTATTTTGGCTTCCCCAGGTTATTTTATGACTACCAAAAACATGTTTAGTCCATAGTTTGGGCAGACTAGGCTATATCAGATGGCTGTGTCTGAATTCAGAATTTCAGTAATCTACAGAAACAAGTTTTAACATACACAGAATCAAGTAATAATAATAATAATTTTAAAAAAAAGAACTCCAAATGTAATTTCCTGTAGAACTCCTTTTTGTGCATAAATGGCCAGTAAATGTAGGGTTGGCCATATAAATCATAATTCTAGTAGTCCAACAAATAAGTTGGTATCATATACTTCCTACATTATGATGATCTTGAGGAACCACTGGCAGAAGAGTGTCATAATCTTTTCTCATTTTGTGGTATATATCTTAATTTCTGATTTATTTCAATAATGCCATACTTTTAGAAGATGATCCCTAGCACTTAGTTACTCTGTGTACCTGTTCTATATTATTATTGAGCTCATAAAGCCAAAAAAATTATGATGTCCAGCTATCACCCATTTAGGAAGGAATATGATTTCATGCTGGGATTCATTCCACATAATAACAGGCCTTTTATTAAAGGAACATCCTGGAACACTAAGTAAGCAGCAATGTACAAAAAATGCCACAAGGTAAAGAATTCTCTGAAGGTTCCTCTGCAAGCAATTGAGTTGTGGAACTGGCTATCTTTATCCTTGAGACAACATTTATTACTTTCTGAAACCCTCCAGGAATTGTCACTGGATGTTCACTAGGTACTCCTAACTTGTAAACATGGTCACTGGCCTTTGAAAGATTTTGCTTCCTTGCAAAAGCTCAAATCAGTTGAACGTACTCAGGTTTGATCAAATGTCTGTCTGAAAACATAGTTTGTACTTTTCTATGCACAAAGTAGTATACCAAGGCATCCTAATTAACATAGTGGGGGGAAGTGGAACTGGAAAGTAAAAGGCTAATGGGTTCTTGCCTTACTTACAGTTAGATGTGTTAGCATGTGAAATAAAACTTTTCAGAGAAAAAAATTACAAAAAATTATTTGTAAGTTAGAGCCTTAACTTGCATGAAGCACTACATCCATTCATTCTCAGTATCCATTCCTATATATCCTCTTGGTAAGGATTTGCCAGATGATTTTTTTTGCTTTCCTGTGCTAGAGGGGAGGTTTTTTTGTAACCTGTAATAGGTTGTAATCTGCATAGTTTAATTACTAAAGGAATGTAATACTATTTGTTGAATAAACAAGAATCTTAAGACACATCTTAGTACGTATGAGGAGCATCAGCTATTTCGGAATGGAAGCCATTGCTAAACTATTTCATGAAAGGCAAGGATTAAGTTAAACTGTGTTTGTTCATCACTGTAACTGATGTTTCTCATACATAGTACCTCATCAAGGATTACATGCAAACAATAAATCAGCAGCTTTGTCTTTCTTTTGTTTATGAGTTTTCAATAATTCATTGAAAAAAAGCAAAGCCTCTGGTGAAGCTATTGGTTATAATCAATGCTCTAAATCTTACCTTGCTTGACTAAAAACCATAAAGAGGTCCCAAAACCAAAACATACACTTATGTTTGTTGAAGGGTTGTGGTGTGGAAAGACTATGATGAAACAAGAATAAAGGAAAGGAGGAATTAAAGAACTTCCTGAATCATAAAGTCCATTCTCCTGTACTGGCACATATCACATTAGATAATCAACTCCAAACATTTTTAATTCCATTTTGAAAAGCTATTAATTTTTTAATTTATCATCCCTATTGGAAGATTGCTCCAGAACCTAATTTCTTTTACAACTGTAAATCTAATTTCAGACAAAAATATATACATCTTCAAAAGACCAGTTTAATCTCAATGATTTCTTTTAACTTGAGTAACTTTCTTCCCTTTTTTTTCTTTATATGCTTCTAGATAACACTCCTGTCAACTAACTCTTTCATTAGGTTAAACAAGGTAAGTTTTACTTTCCTCCAAAAGATTTCCAATCACCCTACTAGAATTGTGCAGCAATTGCTGTTCAAGCTTCTATATGATGGGCAGGACTATTAACATTGTTAGACTCCTAAAAAATTGAGGGTTAAGTCTTCCCAAATACAGACTTATCAGTTTACTACAGTACTTTTTGTTTCAGTTATTTAATATTATGTTTCTTGCACCAGTAGTTTAGGATTTTCTGGTTTTTGACTCCTCTACTGGCTATTTGATCACCGTGCTTGCTTTCAGTCTCCCGATGGAAAGAATAGCCTTATCACTGATTTTGTGAAATGTATATGTTCTTATGGATATTGATGTTTTTTTTTTTCTTTCTTGCTATCCCTTGTTTCCCACAGATACATTACTTCACCTATGTAGCATTCTCTAAGCCCAGGAGAAAAGACACCTTTTGTCTAGTTCTGATTTCTCACCCTATTTCTTTTTTAAATTATTCTTATGAGTCATGGCAAGCCTATCACCATGAAAAACATGTACATACCCATGGATGTTCTCAATGAACACCTCAATGCCTTCCTCACAGCACCAATCCTTGCTTAGTCTCTTGTTCACCATCACACCCAACCTTCCTGTTCAGAGAGCAGAAGCACCACTAAAACATCTTAGTTTAGAGTAGTAATCCTTCCTGCACTGCACTGAAAATTTTACAGTGACACTGCCAAACAATGATCAGCAGGTTCTTTCACACTGTTTGCAGAATCCTTTTCAACTTCATATACCTTTGTGATTACTTCTAGCACACAGTGCATGGGGTTTTTTTTTGTTTGTTTGCTTGGGGTTTTTTTGTCACATAGCTGTCAGATCTTTTAAATGAGAAGTTTCCTATTTATGTGGACCTGCCTATTCTTCAGGTTGGTCCAAAACCTCAGTTGTCTCCCTTACATCCTGCTTCCCATCTGGAGATTGCTTTCCCTTCCTTTGTCCCTGTGACTACTCTGTGTACAAACTCTTTTCCAGCACAAGCCCTGACTGATTCAAGTTTTCTTCTTCCATGCTTAAGGATATAGCAGCTCTTTTTCAGTGCTGTTTTATCTTCCACTGTCAATCTCTTTTTCTCCTCTTCTGAGCAGCACACTGCTCTTCTGTTCTGTTTGCTTTTCTACCTGGCTTCTTCAGAGAATAATAGAAGTTCTGGTTAGAAGGGACTTTTGGAGATCATCTAGTCCTAGTGGAAGGATGACTACTGCCAACACTAGGTCAGGTCACCAATTTTCCAGCCAAGTTTTGAGAACTTTCAAGGATGAAGATTCTACTACACCTTTGGGTACCATTCTGCTGATCATTCTGTTTTAGTGTTACTCTTCTCTCTTAATGGAGATTTTTTTTTCTAATATCCAGTTTCAGCATCCCAAACCATGACATGTGGTCATTTCTCCTTGTGATATCATTTGTCTCTGCTGAGAAGCATCTGGCTCCATTATCCTTGTAACTGCCCTTCGACCAGTTGTAGCCTGGTCACAGATTCCCTCCTTTAGTCTTCTTTATTCCAGATTAAATGAGCTTACCTCACTCAGCATCTCCCTGTAGGCTGTGTCATAGGCTTAAAGGCCTAAGTGTAAGGTGTTGGGTGGCTATGTCCCTTGACTGTACAAAGAACTCCTGCATGGCTAAGACAGAGAGCTGCACTGACCATGCCAAGGACTTTGTTGCCTGGTGGAGTCTGGGGATGGGAGTAGGGGTAATTAGTCATTTCCTGACAACCTTGGGACATATCTCAGTTCTCTCCTGACAGCTTTGGAGCACCAAGTGTCTGAATCTTAAGTCATTCTCTGACAGCCTTGGAGTCTTCCTTATCTGAATCATAATTCATGTGAAATGGTACCAGTGTACTGGAATCCCAATAATTTGCTAGTGACTAAAGCAAATCACCTCGCAAACCTATAAACAGAGGTAGTAAGACCCTCTGAGCTCTCCTGAATCACAGTGGGCTGTGACCAGCATCTCCATCTGAGTGGGACGCCTCTCAGAGCTCGCAAACTCTTCAGTTTGCGAAGATGGGAGGTCTGTCACCGAAAGCTGTTGGGACCTGGGCTGATACTCTTTGCTCCTCAAGGCTCAAACTTTTGCCTATTGAGAAAGATGAAAAAGCATTTGACGTGAATATTTTCACAGAACTCAAGGAGAATTTCTAAAACAGGTATAACTCTTACTTGCTCATAGGTATATCTCTGTGTATGTGTACTAACCTATAGCAAGTATATTGCAAATAATGCTTTTCAAATCTATATGTAAGTCACTGTTGTGAACTTTATTCAACTGTGAATGAATCTCAGGCTGCTATTATATTCATAATCCCTTTAGATATAAACTGTTGACCAAATCTGGGACTAGGAGTGATCCAGCTCCACATAAGATCCAGCAGGAGTTTGGAAAGCAAGAGGGTCTTCTCTGAACCTCATGACTCAATGTGAGGGTCTCCCCTACCTTTTTATATTCCTGATCTCTGTACAAATAATGAGAAATCAATTCTAACTTGATTTTCCTTTGTACATTTTTCTCTCAACCTTTTGCATCAGCAGTCTCTATATACATAGTATTAGTATGATTCTAACTTAATTTTCCTTTGTTATGTTTCATCCATGTATTAAGTAATAGAGTGAACCTTGTCATTGAATTCTGTGATGTCATGCTTTTATAAGTTACTATTAAATAATTTTTGCTAATACTCTTGAAGGTGATTCTTTAAGCAGTTCAAAACACTCCATTTTGCGACATAGGTCCTCGTGAGTTTTTCAACACCTCTTTTGCACTAGGGTGGCCAAACCTAAATGCAGTATTCCAGGTGTGGCATATATCATTTGTGAAGAGAGTGTACTGTTAACCTCAATTCAGTTTGGCATCCATTGTAACCTCATGGCCTTTTCAGTTGGGCTTATATTCACTTTGTTGGTTCCAAAAATTGTATTGATGCCTACTTGATGTAGGTGCAGAACTTTGCATATCTCCTCATTGAACTTGAGGAAGTTTCTGTTGATCTAGTCTTCAAGTATCTCAAAATCACTCTGGAGTGAAACTCTACTGCTCTACAGTTAATCCCTGTCCTTGCCTCTAGTTTAGTATCATCTGTTAGTTTGCCTTTAGTTTTATCATCCAGGTTTTTATTTAGGCAACTGAACAAGAACAGCCCTAGAATTGCTTATTGGTTATTGGTTATTGGTTATTGCTTGCTAGTTAGATATTGAGCCACTGATTATTGACCTTTGAGCTCTGCAGTCTAGCCAATTTTTAACTCATCTTTTTTCAGACTTCTTTTACTTTGGCATTGTGGTCACATGTTCCCCAAAAGCATGCTCTTTCAAAGCAAATATCTGAACCCATGTGAGTTTTCTTATGAGCTCATATGACAATGTTTTGTCGAGTTACACATAGCAAAAAGAAATCCCATGTCAGCACTTTGAGGTAGCCCTCTTTCCCAGGAAAAACAACAAACGGGGAGAAAGAAAAGACTATGCCAGTGATCATGCAGCTCTTACTTTCTCTGCCAAGAAGATCATAACCATGCAAAAGCAAATGTTTTGCTCTAACACAGAACTGACAGGAAGTTGCTGAATATTTGCATGTTCCATTGGATATCAATGCAGCCTGGAAGATGGAAAATAAAAACTTCCACTCAATGTATTGCTTCTGATGAATTCATACAGTTAGAAAAGCCCAACATGTTCAGAAGTCAAAACCAAATTACATACCAGACAAGTGAAATAATTTTTAAGCATTTGTCTTTCCAATATTGTTTTCTCCCTCCCTCTCTGGCTCAACCACACACTCCAGTGCACAGACACTCACAGATGTCTGAGCCAACCTGCCAGCTGTAGCTTGGGAAAGAAAGTTCTGCATCAGGATGCTTCCATCTGCCCCACCCTGCCCACAAGGACGGCTGTAGACAAATTAAAATATCTGGCAAGCAATTTCGGTATTTCAACAAACAGTGACTTCTGAAGCTAGGCACATCACGAGCAGGGTTTGCACCTTCTGCTTAGAAATGCAAGTCCTCACATTTTCATCAGCCAAGCAGTCCAAAAGATCAGAAGAGGAAGGACTTATCCTTACCATTAAGCAGTAACAGTGGATTTGACAATAATGTTTTTAACTCTATTTTGGAGTCTCCTTTAGCTCGTGGCAGCCATCTTGCTGCAGTTCTCAAAGTACAACCCCTACCAGACTGCTCCCTCCAAAGAGAGCCTTTCTCAGAACTGGCCTTACAGGTAAAGCCTAGCCCTTGATGATTTTAAAGTCTCAAATATTTCTGCACGTATTTATTTAAAACACATTTCAGCTTACACTGAGATGACAAATATAACCTCACACAGGTTAATTTAAAAGCTCTGGGTATAGTGTAATTAACTCACTGTAAAATATGACTGCTGTGTTTGTCTGGTACATCTGTGTCTTGAAATGACTGTGATGACATGAAGTCTCTCTGAATCACAATAAGACATTGCTGGGCACTGTTGTTCACCCTAATTGCTCTGCTATTGGAGTTTACCAGGAAATAAAAGCAAGACATACCAGTACACACAGAACATATTCATGGTGGTTTAAAAGTGGCTATTTGACATTTAAATCTCTTTTAGATCTCATTTGGTTTTGCATTTACGATATTTTGGTTCAGTTGCCTTCTGTATAAGTGTGATGGGAGCCAAATTGTTTCATGAGAGTACTTTCTGAAAGCCTACATTGTGCTGGAAGCATGGGATTCCCCGTCTTTAACTTCTAATGACCTGTATTCAGTGAACTTACATGGTTTTACTATTGTTTGTGTTTCATTTTAATTTTGAAAGATGCCCTCCGCCTCTTGCACCCCTACCTTCCAGACTATTATTTCTGTGCTATATACCCATTTCTTGCACTTATTGCAATACATTTCTTTCAGGTTAGTGAATTGCTATTGTTATTATACATGGGTTTTTTTAATTGCTCATATATCTCTTATCTCAACCTTCGTGTCTGAATTTTTTTGCAGCGAATTTGTCAATTCTAATAATGTAGTAGAAAAGTCTGTTCAAGTATTTACTAGTGAGGGCAAGTGAAAGCACACATCCTTCATGATAAAATACAATTTTTTTAATATGCTGTCATAAAACCACAACTCATTTATAATTTTTAATGTTTTGATTGGCTTGTCCATATTGTGGATAACACCTGTATGGACAAGAGAAAGACAACTATAAAAAAATATTAAATGTTTAAAGCTTAAATCCACTAAGCACCTCTGTTACTGGAAGTTTTGACACTAAGTGCAATCAGTTAGCATTGTAACTAAAGTCTTTCCAATAGAGAAAAGATTATATCTAATTAGATTTCACTATAAGAGTATTTTTTTTCCAAAATGTTCACGATCATATGCAGTTAACTTCCTCAGCAAAAGAGAAGTCATTTCTACTGTGAGATTCTTACGCTTTGTAGCAGAGATCACAACAGAAAATGGAGCAATTGTTAGCTATCCAAGCCCAGAAGTTTTGAATTTTCTGCTTTATTTCGTATGGAAAATCAGGACACAAAGCCTTACATTATTATAATATTAAGTTTATACATTTACAGTGTTGGAAGACAAGAAACATGAAAGTTAAAACTGAAAATGAAATCTTGATTCTTTCCCTGCAGCAAGTGCTTAATTGTGTTTATTACTGCATAACTGTGTTGTAACAATTAGCCCACACATTTTTTCTCTCTTCAACAAAGGCCCCAATCCTGCATATACGTATTAGCAACTGGATGTTTCCTGGGACCACACACAGTATGTAAAGTTAATTACATACATAAATCTTTATATGGTTAGATGAGAATTAACTTCATTTAGGAGAATTTGGAAACCTAAAGAAATGGCCACAAAAAAAAGTTATCAGTTTTATATATCATTACAAAACCTGAGTCCATCAGTGTTAATGCATGTTTCAGAATTAATTCGATAGACCTTTCCACACTGATGAATGTCTGTAATCTTACTTTTACTTTAGTGGATCAGTTCTGGTGGTACCTCCCACGGAATGAAGCAACATCAGAATTGTAGGGAGATGGTACAGTGTGTGTACTAGACACACTGAATGTTTAATTCTGGGATAGTAACATTCTTTCCAGTGACACTTTGCAACAAAAAACCAAATCAAAATATCCAGGTGATTGATTTATGTAAATGGATATATGTAACCATAAATTCATATTAAGATATATTTTTAAATAGGGAAACCATCTGTAATTTCTCTAACTCTAGTCTTTGAACTTGTATATAACTTTATTCCATTTATTTTTTATTTTTACCATATTTTGCAATTGTGTTTACTTTCAATATATTAGTAGTCACGTCAAAGTCCCGCTAAAGTAGCAAGCACCTACAATACCTCAGCCCTGCTATTAGTCCCTAACAAAGAACATAAGGTATTTAGCATTTGCCCTGCGAAGCATGTTGGAGTTAACACATCCTGATTTATTCGTTTCAGCCATTAGCGGCAAAACAAAATAATGTGGAAACGCTTTTGGTATCCTGTGGTTCCTCAATTTGTCTAGTTCCTGTCT
This sequence comes from Elanus axillaris, assembly GCA_026212715.1. Taxonomy (NCBI): domain Eukaryota; kingdom Metazoa; phylum Chordata; class Aves; order Accipitriformes; family Accipitridae; genus Elanus; species Elanus axillaris. The sequence goes on from JANZLQ010000050.1 coordinate 14,067,139, forward strand.
TATGATTTATTTTTCCTGGATTCCATTGTCACCGGGCTCAGCAGCACCCTCCCAGATTCTGCAGTGACACTGGAGATAGGGAGGGCAGGCACGTCTTCCTTTTGGAGGCAGGAGGTCAGGCAGAGTGTTAGAAGGGCAGCCTGGGGTCAGAATAATACAGTAGGAGTAGAGAGAGTACAGTTAGGTTAGCATATTGTTCTGGGGCTGAGAGCCTTTCTCAAATCCTGATCCATCTTCATCCTCGTAATTAGGTGATCCACACTTTCAAAGAAAGTGTTGCTATGAAACACGTTGGCAAATGAAGGCAAATTTGAGGCCTGCTCGTTTAAGTGTTGGGCTCATTGTTCTTGGTGGTGTAATTGGTGATCAAGAAGGCAATAAAACGGCATGGCCATTAAACAGGCTGAGCTGAAATTGAAAGGGGAGCATTTATCCGGTGCAAGCTGCTGCGCGGAGCCTGTAACTTTCACCCTTATGTGAACCAGAGTTTACGGAAAGGCCTGATGGCATGGCTCTTGTTTCACCTCCAGGAGGCGGGGAGAAAAGAAGGGAGGAAAAAAATCAAAACTAAATAGAATTAATGAGCCTTCACACATTGTCCTGTTTCTTTTGTTGTGAAAAAGCTGGGCGAAAATTAAGTCGGATAAGAGAGGGTGGAAAAGAAACACCATTAATATCAGGTTGTAAATTCTACAAAACATTAACTTCATTACATGGCAATTACTGTCTGTAATTGGCAGAACGAAAGATTCCACTTTCTCATCAGTTACGAGTTGTATAGGACTCAGCATTTTTTTTTCTTGGCAAAGGTCACACCACTGATATAAAGAATAGCTTAATGTGAACTAAAAGTATTACAGGATCTTTTGCAAATAAGCAAGGATGTAACTATTAATTGCTGCTAAACATCTCATTTTGTTATTTTGTGCCAAAACATGGCTCACAGCTTAGAAAGATAACAATATCAATCATGTAAAGTTTTATGACTACTTGGTCCTACTTTTTGAGCAGAAGAAAAACATGATTTAGAAAGGGATAAGATTATAGAGAAACAAAGTTTGCTTTTGAAAACAGTTATCTCAAGAATTTCTTAAAATAATTGTCAAGGGTATGCATAGCAAGAAATCATATGCTGTATGAAGAAGGATTCTAATTTTTTACAATTTCTGTTGTTATTACACCTTTGGATTGACCTTACTTTTCATTTATCACTTACCCAGTGCATTTATGAAAATATTCCACATATGCTGTATGTTGAACTATATCCTGCCTCAGATTTATATATGTAACTTCAGCTGAAGCTCATGTCCTTAAGACACATGCTCAATGTCTAGTGGATTTTGTGAGGCAGCTGTAGAGGAAGACATTTATTCTAAATAAGTCTTGGAGTTTTCTAAAGGAAGTATTTATTTCAGGAATTACATAATGAAGGAATATGATGAGGGAAGAGATCCATTTTTCACATGGACATAAAAAAATAAAATTGCTTTTTTTTTTTCTCACTAATGGAGCCAAAGAGAAGTAAAAATTTGAGAATTTCTGCCACTGAATTTCAATATTCACCTCAAAACACTGAGAAATACTGAGTGAGGAACTATGTCTAATTTTATTTAAGAAATATTGAGCTGTATAATTTGCTTATTTTTTATTAACAGAAAGCATTGAAACACTAATGAGTCAGAACATTTTCATTTCAGTTTGTTGGATAAAAAATGTTCATGTCCCTTCCGTACTTCATAGTGCTGTAAGGCATTCTCTGGGCTGTCATTCAGGGCTGCCAGGTTCACACTGCGCTCTGCTCATCAGACTGTTTCTCTTTATGCACAGCATGCCATTTCCAACGTGGAAGACACAGTCCCACCAAGCTTTGCCTCTAAAGAGAGAAGAGCTTAGGGAGCCAGAGTGGTCCAGATAACTTCTGTGAGATGTGGGTATTCTCTCACAGGAAGATGCAATGCTAATACAAAAATAAAATCCCTTTGGTCTGTTCAATGCATTGAAATGATAAAAAAAATCGTATTATACTAATTCATAATAAATTCTATCATATCAGCAGAACAAAATTCCCTGATTAAATATTCAATATTTGTCAAAAAAAATTTAAAATTGAAAGTCACTGAACAATACCTTTTCAAGTAACTACTTATTTTTATTGCTTTTACTCAGTTTTGCTCATTATTTTTAATTCGATAAAAGCATTTTCTGATATGCTTCGTCATATTATTGTTGGAATATTTGTGACTTTGTTATCGATATTTTCTCTGCATTTATCTCCTGAAGACTTTTTTAAAGTGAAAACTACATTCTCCCCTGCCCAAATAGCCTGAAAGGTCCAAGTGCATATCAGTAATGACAGAAAAAGGCCACAACAGGAATACTTTCACCATGTTTGAACTGGTTCAAGGAAGGGAAGACATAAGATCTCCCTGAGGCTAAGAATAGTCTGGAGTATGTACAAAAAGCTCAGATCCATTTCTTTCCTAAGATATATGAAACCCAGTGGTGAAGTGGAAAAGGTGGTGGAGAGATGTCTGAGGAAGCTGTCAAGCAAAAACCTGAGGGAAGCAAAATTATTTGCTGTTTTAAACCATTTCTGCCATTAAGCCTATGGTTGTCATGCACACAGGCCGGAATCTGGCCTGTGATGAATTGCATTTTGAACTACAATTGAATAACTCAAAAAAGAGAAAGGATTCATTCAGTTGTACTGAGACATGATCAGACTTTGTCTACCGATAAGTGTAAGAATAAGTTAAACTGCAATTGGCTCACTACATTTGCTCTTTGGCTACTACAGCTACACTATGCTGACAGAATTGTACAAGTAATTGTTCTGCATGGAAAACTTGCAAGAACAATAAATCAGCCTGGTTCTGTCAACAGTACGTTCCACAACATATAAGCAGAAGTCTCTCTGACAGTAGGTCATCAGCTAATTTGATTTTACATCTGATATCCACCAAGTCCAGCTCAAGCCCTCAAGTCTTATGCAGCCATGTGAAAGAAGCTCTTTGCTGAAGCAGGAAAGATATGTAGTGTGATTTGGTGCAATGCGATACTCTGAATGAGTTGAACTAGCCTGGGATCTGGAGGCAGTAGAGACAGATCAGTGTTGCACTCCTCATGGACCAATTAGTACTGCCTGAAAAAGACACAAATTAATATTCTTCCATGGTGCTGCACTGTTCAGCAAAAACCGTAATGGTTCTTCACAGTGGAGTGATGACATTGCCAGGGTCTCCAAGTCCGCCGCACCAGGCAGCGCTACACCATAGGACCTGCACCACGGAGGCCAGATCTACCCTCCTGAAAAAAAGGGTTACTGGAAGAAATAAAAGTGTACAGACAGGACCGATAGTGTTTTCCTCAGTAGCAAAATAGGAACAAATTGATGCACTTGAACTGAGAAAAAAGCCCTTTCCAAGTCACTTTTGCCAGCAATTTAGATGCAAAAGTTATGTTTGAAAGATGCTTATGGGGCTAGAATACTGGCTGTAGTTGGGACATATTTTGTGCAGAGGAGAGAAAGTAAGATGAGGACAGAGATAATATGTTTATAAGGCTTCTAATTTTAGAAAGCAATATTCTTCTCTCCTCCCTTCTTCACAGTATTATTTCAGTATAGAAATACATTTAGTATGATCTTTCTACCTTAAAAACACTCCATAGACAGTGTTACTGTTTTCAGGAAGACCTAGGGAACAAAATTCAGGCTTTAGTCACTTTTCTTTTAAAATTGTAATAAAGGAACAGGAAAAATTCTGCAAAACACTAATATTCTGTTTTGTTATGATTTGAAAAGTAGAACAGAAGGCAAATTGGCTAGAAATTCTCCAAATAAATTCAGTAATATCAGGAGGCAAGGAGCTTAAAAAAGGAGGAAATCCTAAAATAATATAAAATCTAAATTTTCACAACCTAAATTGTAAAAGACAAGTTTATTAATGTTTTGGGCTTCTTTGTCATAGATTTTTCTTCCTAGCTCAATCAACAGACCCATTCAGAAGTGCGTGCCTGCATTTGAGGCAGTTGTTCTTCACAACACACGCAGCTCCAGATGAACTGTCAAAGGTACCTGGCATACCTTGAGAATTAAGTGACTTTCATTCTTTGAGCATGACGATGCTGATCATCAGCAGAGACAATCTTAAACTGCTTCAGTAGCCTGCACCCTGTCTGTTTACTGGGAAGAAAGAATCTGTCTGATTTCAGTCCTGTTCAGTCTTTGGCCTCTTTTCTTGGAACACCAGCCAGTACCCAGGTTCTGACAATTCATACTTGCCAAAGAGTTAACTCAAGTTACAACCTGAGTGTTGGCCTGTGCATCCTATCTCTATACATTTTGAGGGATGGTGATTTTTAATTTGAATTCTGTGGCTGTACAGAAGCATAGTTTAAATTAGTACAGTTTTTCATCTGCAAAATGCAAAGAAGCAAAAAGTCTCTTAAGCATGTGAGATACCATTTTTCTCAAGGAACCCATACCTATATCTGTCTTTGAACCAAAACTAGTTCAGTAGTAGTAACTATGCAATGCATTTTTGTCAGCATGGCACAGCTTTGTCAATAATTTGGCAAAATATATTTGTGGAGTAGGGTGTAGATACAGCAAACTCAGCCCCATAAAATGCAGCAGTACCTCACATTAAGAAAATATCACATAATTATAGACATGTGATATCATTCTTTTAAGACTAGCCAGTCAATTTAAGGAACAGCACAGAGACATGGGACATGTAGTTTCAGGGGAAGGCTCAGCTCAAAAGTAATCTCTCATCTACTTTTTTTTTTTTTTTTTGATGTGGGTACTGCTAGTATTTTCTGCAGAGGTTGGAATTGAGAGACACTTAAAAGAAATCACTGATTGAAAAGGTTTGGGTCTCTCTTTAGAGTTCTAAGATGTAATAAGATTCATGCCAGTCCTGCAAGTCACATTTTTCTTTCTCTAGCTGGATGTGGGATTTATTCCAGTCAGAGGTCCATGGAGTGATATGGCAATCCATCTTAGGATAATTATGTGAGCACTGCCACATAAGATCTGATGCCCTCAGGACAGAGCATGCTTCCAACTGCTTTGTAAAATTATCTTAAATACTTCATCAGGGCAGTTCACATACCAGTTCCATAAGTGCTTCTTTCTAAAGCTTCACGGGGATGTGGGTGGGGGAATTAGTCCACACCAAGCTCATTTTTGGCACATTGAAATACTTGTGCTCATATGACGCATCTCATAGGATATATTACCTGATGAGATAGGTAGGAGTGTAAAGCATAGAGTTTTTGGAAGTGTCATAAGTCTGAAGCAGATTAACCATTTCCTACTGTTCACATGGGAACATCTTTTCTTACTGAGTCCTAATGTATCCAGCATAGGCCTTCAATTTCCGTCCCTTACTGCTTTTCCTCTCTTCATCTGATTTACATTTTTCCTCTGAGGTCGTATTAACTCTATGCCATGTTCTTATTTAAATACCTGAATTGATTCTCCATTTGCACTCATGTTCTGAGCTCAGTCTGAGTTTGAGTACCGCTGTACAATGGAGTGTGCCTTTTTCAAGGAATTTTGCTGTTCAGACACCCAAACATAACATGTAC
>JANZLQ010000050.1:14084168-14107950 GCA_026212715.1 Elanus axillaris
AGCAGGGGGATGCCTGAAGGAGGCTGTGACCCCGTGGGAAGCCCACGCTGGAGCAGGCTCCTGGCAGGACCTGTGGATCCATGGAGAGAGGAGCCCACACTGGAGCAGGACTTGTGACCCTTTGGGGGACCCGTGCTGCAGCAGTCTGTGCCTGAAGGACTGCAGCCTGTGGAAGGGACCCACACTGGAGCAGTTTGTGAAGACCTATAGCCTGTGGGAAGGACTCACATTGGAGAAGTTCATGAAGGACTGTCTCCTGTGGGAGGGACCCCACGCTGGAGCAGGGGAAACATGAAGAGTCCTCCCCTTGAGGAGGAAGGAGTGGCAGAGACAAGGTATGATGAACTGACCCCAACTCCTATTCCCTGTCCCTCTGCGTTGCTGGGGGGGGGGGAGGAGGTAGATAAAACTGGGAGTAAAGTTAAGCCTGGGAAGAATGGAGGGGTGGGGGGAAGGTCGTTTTAAGATCAGTTTTATTTCTCATTATCCTACTCTGGCTTGATTGGTAATAGATTGAATTATTTTTTTCCCAAGTGGAGTCTGCTTTAGCCATGACAGTAACTGGTGAGTGATCTCCCTGTCCTTATCTTGACCCACGAGCCTTTCATTATATTTTCTCTCCCCTGTCCCGCTGAGGAGGGTAGTGATAGAGTGGCTTTGGTGGGCACCTGGTGTCCAACCAGGGTCAACCCACCACAGGGATGCTATGGTGATCATACATGACCTTCAGTTTCTGAGCAGCTTCCTTCACATGAAGCACAAATGGGATAGTTCTCCAAGTAATACAGAGAGACTGAGATGTCTGAAAATGCTGGCTCCTCTAACCTCTTCTTTGAAAAACTTCTATGGGAAATTCTTGCTCTGTTTGAAAGTCATTGCTCCTGGATAATATTTCTCCTTTTGGCCATGGAGTCTTCCCAACTGTCTGTTGCTTGTGAAGTAATTTCCTCCTTACAGGTGGAGAAACATGGACAACATGGCAGCTGTGGAGATTTGCTTTAAAATGTCTGTGCAGCTCTAGGAACGGGGCTGGCTGAGAAACACAAAGAATTAAAGTGTGTGATTGGTGGGGAAAAAATGTTTTGGAGAATCTGGTGCTAGTGAAGGTAGCAGGTTGTGGGATGTGTGGAGTACAGACTTCCTGATTTTGAGAACAGAATCAGAACTGAGAAATTAAGTTGGGAGGGACCTCTGGAGGTCATCTGGTTCAGCCTCCTGCTCCAAGGCAGAGACAATTTAGATCAGGTTGTTCAGGTGATCACAGGAAAGGTCTAAAGGTGTGTGTGTGTAACCTCCTTCTTAGAAAGGAAATTAGCACTAGAGTTTTCTTTCTGAGTGCTCTATATTTCTTATTTCTTTATATGCCTACTGTGGACCACATAGTTCTTCACCTGTTGACTGAAAAGATCAGACTTTTTTCAAGATATTGTAGCTCAGAAATTTGCTGGATAGTTGTTACTGGAGCTACAATCTGTACTAATAACTCCCTGATCTAAAACAAGTCATTGGTCTTTGAAGCCATGCTGGAAACTTCCAATAAATTGTCTCATGCCATGTCTTAGATTTAAATACCCAAATAAGACTGGAAGATACTGCTGGATTTCAGAACCCAGGCTGCCTTCACACAGGTGGAAGTGTTTTCTGTTCATCCCTAGGCACAAGGTAGGTGGAGAGGCTTTTAAGAGAGTAAGAACATGAGAATGGCTATACCACAGTTCCAGATAGTGTAATATTTTTTCTGCAACTGGTGGGGCAGAGGAAAAGAACTGGACATTTCTAGAGAGGTTCTTCTCTTGGTATCCTCTGTCTGAACCTGTAATCAGATGGGCAGACACTTTCTGAATCAGAGGTTTCATCCGACTCTCAAGTCTGATTGCCACAGAGAATCTATTATCTATGAATTTGTGTCTTTGAACTCATTTTCACTTCAAGATAATTTGAGATGAGGTGTTTCACAGTTTAACTATGGTGAGTGTGCAAAATCACTTCTTATATTTGTCACTTGCTGTGAGAATTTTAACAGATGCTCTGTGGGTTCTACATTGAGAGTTAGTTCTTATCTATTTTTCAGTCTTTTATAGATGTAGATATATCTTTCCAAACTGAAGAATTGTAACACATTGTCTGTCAGGCTTTAGAAGCTGCTTCATATCATGATCATTCCTGCCTCCTTGCTTTTTTACTTGTACTAGCAGCCCCATATTCTGCTAGTTCATCAGTTTGGATGTGGCCCATAATGGTGAAATTTTGTCTAGCAATGACAGAGAAACTTTTTCCAGATAAATCGTTGGCATAATGATGTCTAGTTTTACTCATGGGACTGATCTACTTCCCCCATCTAGTTTCCCGTCTTACTGGGGAAGAATCATGAGCACGTGTAAAGAAGTCAGAGATGGAGGTAGTAACACCCTTTCTTATGTTATATATATGTTTCAGGTACTCAGCTGCTAGCCTGGGTTGATCTTGTCAGTAAGGTCAGTGCTTCCTTTCATGTCACTAAATGTTTTAGTGTCATTAACTTCAAGAGTAGGCAGGATGTCCCTGAGCCATGCTGCTTGCAAGTCTGTCTTAGTAGAGAGAGGGGATAGCCTTGAAGCATGATGCTTGACAGCTGGCAAGGAGGGAGCAAGATGTACATGAAGCAGAGTATTTACTGTTGGGTTGATATGCAGGGGAACAATGGAGCTGTAGAATATTTATGAGACTGGAGAAGAGATCGATCAGAAGGAAGTAGAGACAAATAATAGTGCTGGTGAACTAGCTCAAGCTGGAATTGAATGGTCCCCCTGAATGCTAGAGGGGAGCAAGTATGATGGGTCTCCCTGGGAAATGTTCATAACTGGGTAGGGAAAAATCCTGCTGGGTGTCAGGAAGACTGTCTAGACTCCAGCTGGGGAAGCAGCCTGGATCCCATCTACACCTCTGAGACCTTTCACTGAGTGAAAGTGCTACTGGAAGAGTCATAACCTGTTTCCAGCTAATCCTTCCTCATTCCTTGATTTCCATGTGCTGGCTCAGCCCATAGGATCTTCCTACTCCATTCTTTTGAATTCTGAGGCCAATGATAAATACTTGCTGACAAGGATTATGCCACTATTCCCCTCTCAAGGAACTTATTGTTATGGGAACCTGGGATTGCCAAAAAGCATTAATAGCTTCAAAAAGGACAAATTCAGTGGGGAGAAAAAAAACCAAAACCACAACAAAACAGCAAAACAAAACAAAACAAAACCCACCACCACCAACAAAAAAACAACCAAAAAAACCCAACAGAAAAGTGAGAGGGAATTTTGAGGGGGGGGGGGTTGTTGTTGTTGTTTTATTTCTTACAATTTTTTTACCCTTAAATGTGTATTACTGTCTGGAATCAGACTCTGAATGCCTTGAGGAGGAACACTTGCTATAACCCACTATAGATTTTAATATATAAATTGTGTTTATTATAATAAGCAGAGAATAGTGAATAAGATCTTAAAATACAAAGGTGACCTCAGGCAAAAAGAGGGAGAGTTCATTTTTATATACCTGGAATTTAGGAACAGATAAAACAATTTTAACTGTATAAAGATAGTGCTTTACAACCTTAGAGCAATGCTATAGCTGAAAATCTTGGGTAAATAGCTAAAAAACTGCTGAATATTCCTTATTAGTAACAAACCAGTAATACAAGTACTGACAAAAAAGAAAGTCAATCTAATTTTAACACTTACCATTTCTGTTGCCTTTTTAAAAAGAAATATTTCAGGAAGAGTTCCTTTAAATTCATGCAGTTCTCCAGGGTAGTGCTTTTGCTCAGAATGATCTGTAGAAATTAAACAGTTAGAATACATGTTCTGAGAAGTAAATTACATTAAAATTATGTGAAGGAAGGGGAAGAATAGGATTAAATTATTTATAATCAGTCTGAATGAGAAAGGAGTCATGAAGAAAAAATAGTAAACATGTAAGTATACATTGTGTCACAATATATAAAAATATTAAGTGGAATTCTTTTTTTTTTCCTCGAAAACCTCTTTAGGTACTTTCTTTCATGTCTAATATTCTTTGCCTAGTGTGTCTACCTTTATTTTTGTTTGCTTGTTCCAATGTGTCTATTCAGCAGCCTCTAGGAGACACCAGTCAAATACTTAGCCCATATTTTGCATGGTAGTCAGTTAATTAACTTGACAGCAAATTCTAAAAGACCAAAGAAACAGTCTGAAACTCAGACATTTCAGGCCATTCTAAGAGTGAATTACAAGATTTTGTTTCCATAGGAAATTTGTTCTTAAGTACTGTGTACTGTATGTACTAGCTTTCCCAGGCAATACTGAGAGTTATTAATTTCACGTCAGCTGTTCCAGCCTTGATTTTCATAGACACTTTGGCAGTGAATGGAAATAAAGTAATTGCTGTCTAAGTTTCTTTCAGTGGGCTGCAGACATAGAACTCCCAATATGTGTTCTGCTCTAACAGGTAAATTGGCCCTTTAGTGCCCTGAATAATTTTACTTTTATTTTAATGTTGTTTCTTTATCATAATATTTACACACATTTTTAAAGTAAGCTTGAACATTTGATTCCATCTTTTCTTTTCTGAACAACAACAGAGCTCTTAGAAAAGTAACTGTATATTGTAAGAAAAAGGATCAGTAAGAGCTCACAAGGACTCCATTATCAGGAGACACTCGCAAAGGCCTTTTGTGTAAGGTGGAAACCTGAATGCATTTTGCCACCTGAGAATTGTGGGTTACTGTGCATACACTCGGCATGTTTTTACTACTTTTAAAAAAATAGCTGGTTTTAAGAGCTTGAATGGGAATGGCCAAAAAAAAAAAAGAGTATTTTTGTGTAAAAGAAATTTTTATTGAGCATGAAAAATGCCGAAAATAAAAGTAGCTTGGTATGGTTAACCACTGGCTTGCCAGTGCATCTGGTAAAACTAGTCATAAAGGCATGTATCCCACACCTGAATCATGACACACAGGGAATTCACGTTTCCCAGCTCCAGTGCTACCCCTAGCTACTGTTTTCCCAGTAAAATTTCTCTGGTAGACTAAATCAGACCAAGGCATGGTGTTGAGCACTGGCATGCCATCATCCACAATGTTTCACTTCGAGCACGCCCTGGCATGAGTTTGACTGGGACAGCTGATACTCTTCCAGACGGTCCCCAAGGCACAATTCTGGGGACAGCGTAGGCCGAGGAGACTTTCCAGTAGGCATCTGGGATGTGGCCAGCCCTTCTGAGGGAGGGAGGTGATGTGGATGTCTCTGTGGATGAAAGCTGTGCCAGGCCAACGGGCCCTGCGGCCCGAGGAGGCAGGCGCAGGCCCTGGACCCAGACTCCCTTCCACTGGTTGCTGCTGACATCTGCTCCTTCAAAGAGTCACCCACTGCTTTCTTTTAAAAGGCTGCTTGAGATGGCAGCTATCATTTGTATAATAGCTCATTGTTTTACTCATTGATACTCACCCGGAATGTGGGAGATTTGGGTTCAATAACCTCATCAGTCCAGCCTCGGGGTATCCAAAACCAATAACTCTTTAATATAAAAATACAGAAGCCGTTCTTGAAGCGAGGAGTGAAATCTGGGTCTGCCCACTCCCAGATGAGTGCCGTAGGCACTAGGCCACAGAATCATGTTCCCTCTTGCACTCCGTCTTACATCTTCTGTGGATATATTGCATTCTTTCCTCTGCAGACATAGGGTTTCAACAGCAGCAGCCCCCTCCTTTCCCAGCTGTGTGGCTTGTGGTTAACGTAGTCTCCTGGGAGAGGGTAGCCGTGTCTCTTGATCTTTTCAGATGGAGTATATTGACTGAGCCTCTAGGGAATTCATAAAAAGGGAGGTGATGACACAGAAGTTATCCTTCTTTTAGAAGAGGGCATGTGCCATCACACTTTGCATGGGACCCAGCAAGGTCGCTTCATACTTGCCTGATGGCACAGAGCAGCTCCTGCTCTCTGGGTCCCTGTCAGGCCACAGCCACGCACACATGCCTTCTTCTCAGGTGGGGCAACTTCTGGGCACCACGCCCAGGGAACTTTCCAGTCAGACAGAGAGACAGCGTGGTAACTCCACCAACAGATGGAAGGTGGATGTGAACTTCTGAGGTTGAGGTTTGGATCCGTGCCTCACTTGCCCAGGTTCTGCCAGGAGACTTATGACCTTTTGGGAGATACAGCCCCTCCTCTTTAGGAGGTGGAGAAACACCTTCACCTCCTGGCAAGTTGTTCCTGTTGCAGCTACCCATATTTTTATAAATTTGCCTCCTTCCTCTTTTGATTTTTTTTTTTTTGTCTTTGGATTGGGTTCTTGTGAAAGCTTTCTCTGTTGAACTAAAGAACCTTCTAATATCAGATATCTTCTCTTTGTACAGATGCTTGCAGACAAGGATTAATCCCATTCTTAAGTCTGTTCTGTTTAAACAGATTCTGATCTTTAGGTATCTCACTGTAAGACATATTTCAAGGCCTGTGAATCCATCCCACAGTGATTTCAACAGAGTCAGCTGAGATTAAGTGGTTTAGATTGTGATTTCTTCTGAGATTTCCAGATTTATTTTATACAGTCAGGAGGTGGGGGTATCATAGTAATAAATGTCAGCTTAACTTGTTTTTTATATTTATTCCATGAAACAAAGCCTTTGGCATTTCAGTTCAAAATTAACAGAATTCTGCTATCTGATGGCTTTTCAAGGCTCTGTATGAAAGTAGTGAGTAACGATTCAGTAATTGGAAGGGGGTTCCTGTAGAGCAAATGTTTTTCTCACAGAAAATATCATTTAATTAGTCACAGTTAGCTAAGTGCACTGGCGTCAAATGGGAACTGAAAGTGAATTGACCTCTTGCCCAACCAATTTTCCCTCTGGAGAATGACTTAAAGACAATGTTGATGAGGTGCAGAAAGATTACACTTATGTTATCTGTGACAGCAAGGTCTTTCAGTGCAGCTTGTCACAATATGTTTGCAGTAGAAACCTATGTATTCTCAATAAAACCTAAAATTTTGAGACTTCCTTGTGTGTACTGAAGTATGTAACTTAATTCCTAACATGTACATTTTTAAATGAACACTATGTATATATAATATCTCCTGAATTTATATTTAAATAAGTTTTCCCACTTGAAAGTCAGTATTATGACTTTCAGTTAATATACCTGAAAATTATAGGTACTTTACATTAGTTTGTTTTTATTGAAGAACCATGCATGCACAGACAAATATATTTCTGTCCTCAATTTCTGTATGGCTTTTTTTGAGGACAGCAACCATCACCTTGGTAATGATGATTTCGAGCATGCTTCTTGGAGGACCAAGATGCATTCCTGTAAGAAACAGGAATATGAATCTGCTTTCTACTTTGGGAAACCTCACCCTGAACATAGAAGCTAGGGTCACAAATACAAGATGCTGGAACACTTGTTTGTGGTTGGTATGGATTTCTATTAAAAGTACTCTGAAGGAAATATCCCAGTCTTCAGTAGCAATGATTCAAGACACTACCTCGCTGTATTTTAAGACATAATGCTTTGACTTTACAAGAAAATAAAGTACAAAATGTGTACTCCTGCTATGCAGTATTCTTGTGCCCTCTCAGTTCCTTCCCTCTTACATGATTTCTAATCTGTGAAAAACTATGTGATGAACCACATAAAATCATTCAATAAGGGAAAGAATGGCACACCACAAACAGCACATTGTTGAAGAGACTGTCCGACCATGAAAATGTTGAACCTGGAAGGCAAAAAGCACCCAAATCATAACCCCTATGTATACAGAACATTATTGCTGGGCGAATTATATTTCTGAGTTGCAATGAAATTTATTTTTGTATTATTTGTGTGTTTCATGTCCTTCAGATGAGGTCAGAGTTCTATGATTCTTCCCATCTGACATCTGTATACCAGATCAAGTATACAGTCATCAAGTAGACAGATTCAAAATAAAATACTGCTATTGAATTACATTTTAATTCAGCTCCAGTGGAGTTGAACTAAAACAATCTGTGCAGTCTTTAAAGGAAAATTGAAGTGTTGGCACACTTGAACACTTCCTGAGTGTCCCATCAAAAAATGGTTTTATTGCAAACCTTCCAATTACCTACAAAAAACCAATAGTAGCAAGAATGGTGTCACAAGTAAATTGCTGTGTACTTGTAGATATTTAGGGTGTCATCAACCTTCTTGGTCAGGCATCTTAGTCAATTTAGCCAATTCACATATTCCTTATGTGTTTAACATATCTTGGAAAGGAGTTTACTGGTTTTTGTGAAAATTAGTAAAGAATAGTTCAAGACCCAGTTTTTGAGAAATGGTTTAATCACATTAAAGTTGATAACACTATTGGATTTTTTTTTCTCTGTTGGTTTGCTCTGGCTAACTATTCTGTATCCTGCAGTCAAGAGAACTACTGGAGTAGCAATATAATTTGCTTACAATGTCAGACATAGGATAAAATTCCCTGCTAAAGTAATCTGGTTTTCAGTTCTTACTGTACACTTTTGAGAATTCTACTATGGAAATAACTGGAATGCATGATATAGTTGCAATACTGCAACTTCCACAGGAAATTCAGCTTTATTAAATGCATCACACTCAGGATGAGGTTTTAAAGAGGCCTCAATCCAATCTTGAACCTTCATCTGCACTCTTAGATAAGTTGCAAAACTCATTTGTGAACGCAATCTATGTAAGCAGCATATGCAAAGCTTGTAGATAGGTACCTGACTTCTTAGTTGGATGCACAAACCTGTTTGTCTTGATAGGTCTAAATTCACATGTACACTCACTAAAAAGAACCATTTAAAAGTTTATTTTAAAAGCATATGTCTGAAAGTGATAGCATATTTGTTTTATGACTACCACGGTGCTAAAACACGATTATTTGTCTACAGTTGAAATTAATAAATGTATACCAATAGTAGAAACATTTGTTTCAACTGTAAAAATTGACTTTATTATTGGTCAAGGGCTGTCAGTCAAATTAACTTATTATGCACTTGAAACTCATTAACAGTAGAATACTGTAGTTGTATATTTCAAATGACTGATGACTAGAGCTGTGTGAAATTGCTGCTGAATTTGTCAATTACTGTGTGAAATGTTCATTGTAAAGACAGATTCTCACTCAAAAATCATAGCTTTAAAATAATCTGTAACAGTCCAAGGTTACCTCTTGTGATTATCGTATGTCCTTGTTTTGCCCTTTCTCTTTCTTCTGCTCCTCCTCTTCTGAAGTCCCAATGGGACTTCTTTGTGTGGTGAGACAAGGGAACAAATTGATTTTCTGGGGACATTACGGGTCAGCAGAAGTCAACTGCTCTTATATTTGGGGTGCTTGGTGGGCTAACTGGACTAGTAGATCAATCCTGGTGCACATTTTACTGATAAATGACCTCATGTAGTAGAAGTCAAAACTGTGAATGCCACTAAGAGAGAAGGAGCAGCTGCAGAAGAGCTTCTACCTTTGTTCTGCAACAGCCTTCTGGTCCTTCCTGGTCAGGATGAGTGGAGCAGGTTTTGAACTTTTTACTGAGCTAATGATTAATACAAATTCCAGCGTTTGCCATATTGCCCACTTCACAATTAATTAAATTCCCTTGGAGACAAATTAGAGAAACATTGTACATCTTGGCCACAGACGGTTTTGTGTGGCCAAAACAGTAACTGTCCCTGTAATTCGTCTATGATATAATGAAATTAAGTGATTTAAATAAATTCACAATGGACCAGATTCAGCTTTCGTTAATTACTAATCACTGCAGGACTGATATAGCAGAAAATAACCTATGTGGCTGCTAGCCCGAGAAAGCTCGATGGGACTCTTACTTTTGTCTAGCAGGGAAGAGCTCTGGCAGCTGAGGAAGCTATAGTCCCTCTAGTGAGTATAATGCTCTGGGAATAGGGAACATTGGTTATCTTCTGAGGAAATGAAATTCACAGGTGATAGCATGTAAAGGTTGTAGAGGCATATTCTTGGGAAATTTTCTCAAGAGATTCCCATCTTTACTTGTAGCCGGTTCCTTCTTTTCTTTTATCAAGGCTCATGACTTGGGAAACAATTTTAGAAGTCATTGCTCAAAGACATCTCTTTCCAGACACTAGCTGAAAGAAGAATGGGCTTACTCCTTCAGAATAGCACTCTAAGTTGAAGAATAGATGGAAGCTGAGGGTACCAGAAATGATTCAACAAATTGAACCCTCCTCCCTTACACACCAGTCTGGTAGGCAAATGACTGCTTTTCATGTACAATGTTACTGTCCTATACTATAAAATACAATAAACTATAGTATTAAATACTATACTGTAAAATACTATATTTTGCTCTCAAATATTTTAGGGTGAGAACTGGAAATTTTCAGGCAGTGATTTTGTACTCTTATTCCACAATACTGATCCTAAGGAAGCCAAAAGTATTAACAGATTCAGAAAGGGCACATTTATTCCAGATAAGCACATTGATGGAGTTGTAAACACATTGTGCATACACAAGTCTAACTCGGACAATCCACTGGTTTCTAGAGGGTTCCTTAGATAGAAGCTTATCTTAAATTTGTTTCATTTCTTTTCCTGAGTATCCCCAACTGATTGTTGGAGAAGATGCTGCCTGGGTGGCCACTCTATCAGACCCAACATGTCAGTTCTTCAGACACCAGGCTCATTGTTTTGGTCTTGCTAATAGTTAGAAAACCAAAATACTTTATTACCGTAATGATTATAGTGATGTCGGCTTTAGTAAGAGATAGTTATTACTTATTTTGTAGGCTCATTCTAACATGAGTTTCTGTTTGGACTAGTTGTCTAAGAATATTCCATCTTATTAAAAAAAAAAATTACCCCAAAATAAAATAGGAAGTTTTGTCTAGAATTCTTTCCAAGCAGGTCTCAAATCAGTGTCACATTTAATGTAGTGCTAAGAGTTTCTACTAGCCAAGGAAAAATATTGAAATGGAGAAATGGAAATTGCCATTATCTGCTAAATTATACTGATATTTCCTCCATTTTATTTGAGGCTATTTTAACTAATAAGTTTAGGCTCAAAAATTCACCAGTTAATTCTCTGAGTTTCATATTTTGCTATATGGTTCATTTTTAACACAGGTTTGAAGGAAGGGACAGGAAGATTCAGAAAGCTTTGCAGCATGCCTTGACTGAGATTTAGTTGGATGCCAATTTTTGTGACGCACATGTTGAAACCAAGCAAAATGTTGGCATGCACAACTCCGTTTACCTCAGCTACAGCAACACTACTCTGCAGTGGAAAGAGAAATTGTAGTGTTTCAGAAGGCTCCCTATTAAACTCTGAGGTACAGCTACATTTTATATACATTACCACTGCATAAACCAGTGATACACCCAGAGACTTAGCTGGTTGAAAATGTAAGCACTCTGGCTAATTTATTTTGGGATTATGGGCTTGACTTAAGCACACATGTACAAACCCATGCACTTCTGTTTCGGTGAATCACAATGATATCCACTTCACCCGCAGTAAACCAAACTGCTCAGGGTTTTAAGGTGAGAAACAGAACAGAGCAGGTGGAAGCCAGCAGGGTGAGGGCATGGGGATGCTTGGTGCTGCTGCTCTGTTGCCCTCTTTTGCTCTGCCCTTGGTGATGACAGGCCAGCTGAATTGCCTCTGCACGAGACGTGCTTGCTCTTGGGCAGGGCAATTTGGCATGCAGGAGGATTCTTCCTTTGGAAGGCAAGGGATGCACAGCAGCTCTGCCAGCACGCTTGCATGGTGTTGAATAGGTGTCAGGGACCATCCTGATATATCTGTGTTGCATTGGGAGGGGAGTCAGTGGTCAGGACCCTCCATCCCTGATGCATCTGGTAGCTTAGCACTTTTCCAGCTACGCCCAAACAGGCTGCTCATGGGCTGCCTGCAGGCAGGCCTTAGGCAACCTGACAGGCAATAGTGTGGATGGGATAGTACATGCTAGTCAGTGGCTTGCGTGCACTCCTGAGACTGCTTTTTAGCAGCAGAGCAGAAATAGCTAATGTAGGCAATTATAACAGAAGTGAATCTTCACCTTTCTGGAATGACAAAAAGACTCAAACCAAATCTCAGATCTGAAGACTGACCTCTTGTTTCAGACTCTAGTAGGATGCCTTCCTACCTGCAAAGGATAATCACAACTAGCCAGAGAGAAAAGGTCTGACTGTGATGTTTAATGCTCTACAGGCTCTGGTAGCTTCTAAATCAGGAAGAAAGAGAAAAAAAGAAATAATTTTCTTCTTTGAAACCAAAACCTCTAGTCAAGACCAGTTAAATCTGAACCAAATTTTATACTGAAGTATTCTGATGAGGCGACAGCAAGCCAATTAAATAAAACCCCAAACTCCCAAACCCCCAAAACCTCCCAACATATGTATATGCGTATTTACCAATGTCTAAACTTTAGTGTGATTTTTGGTGTAGTGCTGTTTAACTTGCTCTAAATGCTTTAAAGCAGTAATTAAAATGTATTTCACCTCACTGAGAGAGTTATTAACAAAAGAAAGAGTAAGGACATTAAAAAATGTAAATCTAGGAAAACCACAGACATTATTTGTTACCTGCACAAGAACTACAAGAGCCCACAAATAAGTACAAATGGCAGCTTTTTGAATATGAAACATAATAAGTAATAATCAGTATCTTATAGCATGATAGCCAAAGGCACTGACATTTGAACAGCATGTCTTCTCTAAGCTTAGATAGCTTGGTAGCACATATCTGCAAGTGCTTAGCCATGTTAACATAAACCCTCATTAGGCAGGATTAGGCAAGAAACAGTGACAAACAGGGTGGACACTAACCCTCTGAGGAACCAATTCAGGCACTACACACTAATTATCCTTTTAAATTACTTTAAGATTCAGGGAATGAATATCAGTGTATGTGCATATGACTACATGGGGAATTGTGTTTTACATAATACAACCTGTTTGTATTTTGCAACAGTTTTAAAATTATTTCTCTTCCATAATGAGTTGTCAAGACTTAAGTGTTTATTCTTCAGGAACCCTGGGCAATGATCAAGTCAATGATGATATTTAGATGTTTTTCCTTGTTCACGAGAAAACATCCAGGAACTAATCATGTAGCAGTACCTCCCATAAGTGGCTATTAGCAATCCATTTTGGAAATGCAGTTTAGGAACAGTAATAGGCCCAGGTTCTAATACCGTGAAATGCAGTAGCTTTCACTGGAGGGTCCATCACCAGAAATCCTGAGTAAGGATGACCTAAACAAAAGACAGAAGCAAATACTGACTCAGGGAATTGTGTTTGACTTCTGCTTGTTGATTCCTTATTTGCTTTTCAGGTCCTCTGCTATAGGTTAATTTGCCTCTAATATTTTTCTGCAAAGTAGAGTAGGTTCCTAAATTCCTCCTCCTACATTTCCCAGACTATATTGCTGTCATGAAGGCAATCTATCAGAATAAGCCACAATCATATTCTGGGTTTGTAGTGTTGATTAGCTGATATTTCTCTTGATACCAAAAAAATAGAAAGAGTCTAGTTAAATCGATGTTAAATGTCTCTTACACAAAATTTCTAAAAAGAATGTGACTAAAATATATATATCTCTATATAAACACATTTTTAAAAAAGACAGGTGATAAAAATGGTAGATTCTCTCTCTAGTTACCTGACAAAACTCAATTTTTACATTTATTGGCTTTTTATATTTCCCTTTTACCATCAGAATGTTTCTTAAAAATAATCTAATTGCATCAGGTTATTTTGAGTGAATGTCTTATCATCAACACATTAGTGCTAACAGCATAGATTTTAAATGTAAACTTTGGCAGAAAATGTGAACGAGGGCTTTACTGTTAAACATTTTACTTTGGAACAATACATTTTATTGGGATATCCTCTGACCTCTTTGAAATGTATGAAATAGTGCTCCACAAAAGCTTTTACATCTAAAGCTGAAATTAAGGAATTAGCGTTAGTATTACCAACAAATTACATCACTTTTTTACCTTATACCAACGGAAACACTTCAAAGTGCTTACAGGTACACAAAGAAAAATTGCATTTAATTTTCTGTTACTGATTTTCATGAGTCAAATTTTCAGAGAAAGCTTATTTTGGTTAATAAATACAAGTGACAATATTTTTACATGCTATTTTGACTAATTTATAAACACAATTTCAGTGTTGATCAGCATTTTCTGACAGGCAAAGAATTACTCAGAATTGCACACAAAAAGCTTGTGCGTTCATTTCTGACTATGCTAACAGAGAATGAAATCCTGATCTGCTCACTTCCCACAGCAACATTATTTCAGATCTATCTTTTACAAAAGTCATGCCATGAACTGAAAGAAAAAGAATTAAAAGAAGGTTCCTGCTTTCAAAACCTGTTATTTCAGTCAGCAAATAAACTGTAAAAATCTGTCCTTCCTACTCTTTATATATTAAGTAATGAATTTGTTTGACTTCACAGATCATTTGTGCAGAAATAAGATAGCAGCAACATGTACAGAGAACCCAGAGGTAGAGAGAAACTGAGAACCTCTTTTACTTCAGCCCAGTAGCTAGGAGGTAAGAAGGCATTTATTAGTACTGACTGTAGTAGGCATGGCCCTTAGTGTAGCATCTGTATGAATATTATGCATGAGACCGTATCTGTGGGAGAAAGGAGAATCAGGATTAAAACATGGATGGAAAGGTGGTTGGAAATGAAAGGATAGAAGAAAAATGCAAGAATGCCCTTTGGTAGAATCCATTATCCTAAACCCCAGTCTTGGGAACATGAGAACACCCTTGGCATAAACATTTGTGTTGAGGTCAAGTGGGATTAGAAGAATATATATTTGGATGCCTGGGGCTATGTCACAAAAAGAAAATATTAATTAAAAAAACAAGCTAGAGGTTTTACTTGCCCTGAAACTACTTTTTCTTTTAATACATTCTTTTGCTTTTTACAGTCAGTGGACTTGATTTTGATCTCACTTGTATTGGTTTTAATCAGGGTAACTCAATATAAGCCAGGGCATTGTTCTGATATCAAATCAACATAAACAAGGGGAAAGTCTTATTTGCAGCATATTACTTCAGTGCAGCGGTTAAAACAAGGCTGCACTTGCAGTTAGTGAAAGTTAGGATGTAGCAGCACTAATCTGCAATGTGAAAAAGGGGCTGCTGATAGGGCTAGGTTTCATAAAGTGGCTTGGTTTTGAAACAGGGCTGAAGCTGTTGATTCCTGGGAGTGCTTTTAGCATGGAGGTCACCCTGCTTACGCTAGGCTTCAGGCTGGGTTGATCATAGCAGGTGGGCATGTGCTAAACCTTAAGAATTGAATTTCTGGAGGATGTCTTCCCATTTTAAAGCTAAGCATATATAAACATTTTGGTGAATCAAACATGCAGCGTTCAGTTAGAAACTCTGCTGAAAACAGTGGCAACCTTTGACTTCACTGCAGTCTGTCTAAATTAGGAAAAGATGTTGTTTATCTGACCTGACCTTTTCCTAATCTACATACAGTAACAGTTATACATTTTCTTTCAGTTTAGTTGGTCAAGATCAGTTAACCAGCTGGCCTCAGCTCTGTTGCCACAGGACTCATTGTTATTTTCAATTTCTCAACCTTCAGTTCCGAGATATGCTCCTGCATGTTTGTGCTGGCTGCTTAGAAAAGGCTTTAAAGTGCCATGACAGCTAAAACAACAGATCCTTAGGACTGGTAGGCTCTGGAGTGAACAGACACAAATTAAGTTGCTGTGGGAGTCAAACTGGGATAGGTCAAGCAACCAACATGCTGCTTTGCTGGAGAGGGACAAGAAAAGACGAGAACAAGAATGTCTTGATCAGAGACTTGCACGTGTGCTTTTGAGGGGCAAATTTTGTTATGTGAACTCACATTCTTCAGGAACTAGGTTGAGACCTTTAACTATGTTTAGACTGTGACCTGAACCATATTTGTAACAAGATCTTGCAACTCTGGAGAGTGACTGCATTAAATTGTTGTCATTTGACTCTTGCTGAATTACTCCCTCACCCTGCCATTATATGAAACGTCCTCAAGTACATACGTGATGCTCTAATCCTTTTATGAGTTAAATGCACTTGTTTCTTTATTAAAGCTGGAAAAAGTATTTTTCTGTATGAACTTGAAAAATATTTTCTTCATTTTACAGCATGATGTCAAAACATAAGGACTGTTTTATTATTGTACCACTATTGGTCCGTACCCAGCAAAAATGTGCTTCCATTTTGTACCCCATTAAAGCAACTACATCCAATATTTCCACCTGCTTATGTTAGTGTAAAAACTCTATCTCACTGAATTTACTTTATGTTTCAGATTGATTATTGGAAATAATAGAAAATCATAGTATTTTGACATTTTATAGATTGTGCCTACTTATTTTAATGGTAAAGTGTAATGATGCATAATTAGCTGATGAAGGGGCTGCCTCAGGAGGGACAACGAAAGAAAAGAAAAGATTTGAATGCATTCTTATATTACTTCCATTCCTCAGGTGTGAATTAAATTCAACTTGTGTATCATTAGTTGTAAAAAGCTTATATCTTTCAGCTAGAGAAAGTAAGTATACTGCATTAAATAGATTAGTTGATCATTATTTAAAAAACCAATTGCTCAATAAACACTTTGTTTTCCTAACAGAACTGATATTCCACTTGGCATTTTGTATAAACAATATGTATGTTCTTAATGTATATGTTTATCTACAATAGTAAACAGAAGCAACCTTTTGCTTATCATATAATGCCCCTAAAGGCATTATGGGTTAACAGTGATTTAATCCCCTTATGCATGCATAATATGACAAGCTTTGCATAAATGATAATAAATAATTGGTATGTATAAATAATTCATCATTTATTTTTGCAGTAGAAATAGAATTCTGAGACATATTTTAAACAAAGGGAATAGCAAACATGATCTCAATCAGAAAAGGGGTTAAAACACATTACACAAAACAATGTTTCAAATAATCAAGACTCATACATGCAACATATATTTTTATTTCTTTCATGTGAGCGTATTATATTGCCAACTTGTTCTCAAGTATGGAACAATACATATTTAACAGCATCATAAAATAATGGAAGAAATAAAGGCCATATTGGACATTTAATCCAAAACAAGAGGGAATAATATATCAGAAAGAATACATGCATGTACTGTGTTCTATAGAAAACTGGACACTATTGGTGGATTTCAGGGTTTTTTTCTGGAATCAGTTTTGGTGTTTTGGGGAGATTCATCTAACCCTCCCAGTGTAGCTAGTAGCTGATAAAATTTTAAAAGGTTAATTTTGGTAGTAATTTCTTATTTAACAATGTTCTGTGGTTACACAAGAAATTACTAATTGGATGACCTTTTTTGGATGAAGTAATATCCTAAAAAAGGAAATATAAAAATTCAGTGTTACTCTAAATAGGTAATAGTTTTAATAGTTAAGAATCATTAAGATTTCAAGATTCAATGTGTATAGCAGTGAATTAGCTTTAAGAATGTAGTGCCATCCTTATTCAGCAAGGCAGTCAAATACACACTTAAGTTTAAGCACATGCATCAATCTCATTGACTTTACATTATTCTCTCCAGAGTATATTTCTTTTCATTAGGAAGACACTGATTCCTAACTACCATCAAACTGCCGACTCAACTTGCTTCAATAAGTCCCTCTGAAGCTTCTCAAAGTCTTCTCTAATTTTGACCAATATAAAGAGTGCTGGCATTTGCAAATGTTGGCATGTCATTTCTTAACCCTTTCTACCCACAATTGTGTTTATAGATACATATATCAAGTAGGAGTGATCACAGTATCTAAGAAGATTAAAAATGCTGTGACAAAAGAAACCCCCACAATTATTGTATATTGGTTTTCCCACAAATATTAAATATTGCTCATTGTATTAAGGAACTGTGAGATACCTAGCAATTAATGTATTATTCTGTAAAAAAAAAAAAAAAATTATACCTGGATTCTGACTTTTCCTATTTTCCAACCACAAACAGAACCTGAGCTCTCATCTCATGAGTGCTTAAAAATCATATATAAGCAATGTTAGCTCTTTTGAAAGTAGAAGTTAATGTGTTTCTGTAATTTGCTTGTAAAGCAGAGAATTGTGACGTGCACAAATTTGCCTTTGCTCCTATCATGTCATGGTCACTCAGTTGTTTCATTATACATTATTCATTACTTTTCATTAGTTTCAACCAATTTCCTGATATTAATTCATAAATCCCAGAAGTTCCCCTATTTCCCATTTAAAATTAGATAAGAACTCTTGATACTATCTGATACAGTAGCAAATTTAAATAAAATATTGCCTTTTTAGTTTTTCTTTTGTTAGTAGCTCACCTAGAATTTAAATGTTTTGGTTTATTATTTTGCTTGAACCTCTTTCCAGACACCTCAGCATTTGACTATGCCCAAAAAGGCACAAGACTTACAAAGTTCCTTGCTTAAATCCAACACATTGAGGCTCAGCATTCCTTCTCAGCTGCCATCTGACCCCAGAGTCATCCAAAATCCATAGGTTTGTTTTTTCTTATGAGCTCAGCAGCATTCACATCGAGCTGCCTGTCCCTGGGCCCTGCAATAACTGCCTCTTCTCTGGGGAATCCCAAGCAGTTTAGGCACTCAGGTAATATTGGAGAGCTTTCAGGCTCATCTTTCCTCCACTTACCTCATCAGCACCAGCCAGAGTGGTAGACATTTTCCCGTGACATGTAATGATTTGCCCCACTGCAAAGAGGCACAAATGCAGCAACTAGCAGTCGGTGCCTATTATACAACAACTCAGTGACCAGAGCATCTGCGCAGGATGCAGGACACCTGCGTTTCATTTCTTCTTTCTCTTGTGGATCCTCTACACCAAAGCCTATAATTTACATGCGGAAGCCATGGGTTTGATTCTTTGTGCTGCAGTTATTCCATGCGGTGTGGGACAACAGAGCATTTAGGGGATCAGAAATAGCGAAAGCATAATTCTGAGGCAAAATAATTTTAGAGTTGGCTTCCAGTCTCTGATACAGTGCATGTTTCACTGTTTATACAAAATAGTCATTGGATCAGGGTGTGTGAGCTCCCCATGTCGTCATGCTTTGCAGCCTGTCTGTGCCTGTGCATTCACCTGAGCATTGAAAAATGCAAGCTCATATCCCTTTGGGTGTAGGAAAGAACTGGGACCATGTCCCATACCTCCTGTTCTGCTGAAGAAGCATTAACGAGAAGTCTTTTTTTTTCCCGAGATTTTGCAGAGATCAGCTCTCTAAGACAGGGCACCACCTGGCCAAACCAGTGTGTGAAATGTTCCAGGAGCAGTCAGTCAGGGACTGTAGGAGGTAGCACCAAAGTAATGCAGGTTTAGATGGGTGCAGCTTCACAACATTTTGAATCTGAAAAAAATATGCCTCCTCCTCCTCCTTCCATCCTGCAGGACTTTGCTTCTGGTGAGCTGCAGGCTTGGGTCCCTAGCACAGTAGAAAATACATTTTTTTCATTCCTCAGGGGGTTAGTTTACTGCAGGCAGTGAGATAAACCAGCTCACTAGCAGCACAAACATCGTAGTGCAAAGGATGGGGCAGGAGCAAGTGTGCAGGCAAGCAGAGGAGAAAAAATGGTGACAGAGAGTTGCTAGATCAACCCAGCAAGTACTCCTTAGCTGCGCTCTGGGGTGCAGTACAGCCTGCTCTCTGTGTCTGCTGTTGACCGGTGGAAGGAGCTCCTTGCCAGCAGGCTGACTTTGGGAACTCCCATGGCAGGCATTTGCACTGCGCGGAGGGCTGTCCATCCTGGTGAGCAGCAAGGCAGCTAGGTTAGGCACTTTACGACATTGATGGTGTTATAACGTTCAGATCATTGTTGAATCTGCCCTGTAACATGAGACACTGTTTTAATAAGGCAGTATGATGACTCTACATATAAGGAAATTATTTGGTTTTCCTGTAATTTCTATAATGCTCTGAATTTTTGCCTTCGTTCCATGAAAGTCCAATTATTAAGCATCTTGAAAAAGAGAGTGCTGCTTCCACTAAAAAAAAGGAAAACTTAAGAATATCAGAAACATTCCTGTGAAGGTTTCTGCTTCCGATATTCCTCAACTTTGTCAGAGCAATGTCTTACTTTTTAAAAAAGAAAATATATTTGAATTTGCAATCTGTGTAATATTATGGGTAAGTTAACTACCAAGGCCTCACTCTATTAATTACTTCTATATATTATAACTTTCAATATAATTGATAGTAGCTGCTAATATCTTTGCTTTCTCTGGATATCTTTGCTTGAAGAAGAAGAAAATAAGTAAGGAAAACTTTAAATAAGGTCATTAAAATTATATGCAAAAAGAAATCCTGACTAAACATCTAATTTAAGTTGAATGTTCTCTTAAATTGATCATTTCTTAAGTGTTTTTCCTTTGTGGCATGCTAAACAACAAATACCAAAGCCTTGCAAAAGTAGGTAAGAGAATGCACGTAGGTTAGCGTTCGTCCTCCACATTGGCTTTTCCCCTCAAGTATTATTTCTTTCTTAGCCATTTAAAAAAGCCAGTGCAATCATGGATGCCACTTGCAACCTACACGGTGGAAATTAGAGCCTTTTAGTGAAAAGATATTTGGCTGATAAAAACTTAGCTCCTTAAACTTTGGTGTGACATAATATTTCTTTTGGCAAGGGGTCACTGGTGCTCGGCATACATCATCACTAACTTATTAGATCTTGAGGCAATTAGCTGAAAACAAACAGAAGAGACAAGCCCTGTATTGAGCTATAGAAACCAGAAGAAAATAGCCCATGGCACTCCATTATTCCAGAGCTTCATCAAAGGCTAGGCACTGGCTGCAGTTTAAAGAAAGGAGAGCATTGTTTTCATGTAACTTCTATACAGTAGAGGGACTTTACCGTGTTATTCTTCTACTGATTCAAGTTACATCCAAACTTGTCTTGTTATAAAAGGGCAGTGGAAAGAACTTTTCAGTTTCTACCTAAAACAGTATATGCAATGTGCTGCTTGATTAGCTAAGGATTAAAAATCCAATTAGATCCTCCCTTTTCATGGGAAATCACATGAGGAATTTTGAGAAATATTACTGAAATCCACTGCTTAAATTAATTGTCTACGATAACATGTGCCAAATGAAGCACTGGTATCTATGAAAGCCATGGAATCATCTAAGCAAACTGACTTACCATTTCTAATATAAATATGTATCTCTGAATACAAGATTTAAAATTTAGCTGAGATATATTTTACTAAGTTCAATAAGAAACAACACTTTTCTCCCCCTATAGAAAAAACATAACCACTTGAGAGAAAGTATGTATTACTGTAAGCGGGACACAGCTAGATGGTATTGTTAGACTACAAGGGGGTTTTTTAAATTATTTTTCAGTAATGTGTTTCACAAAGTGTTGTAAATATGGTGCTAACCTATAGAATGTGGCTTCATTCATGTATGGTAAATATTAAGAATTATGATGCAAAAACTTTTGTGATTCTTATTTTTTAAAAAAATCTTATGAAAAGAAAATTTAATTCTTTCTTTTCAGAAAAGGAAAATAATTGTTAGAGGTACTTGTCTGTGCTTGCCACTTGTTTCTTTTCTGGTTATTAAACAAACATTCTTCTGTGTACACCGACTGAACCTTGCTAGAATATTGCATAACACTAGTTTAATTTTAAATACAGTTAATCTCTAAATTAATTAGCATTTTAAGAAACTAGTTGTTTTAAGTTAAAGTTTTATAATACTTTATGAAAAATTCATGGAAATCTTTTATCTTAAGCAATGAAGGTATTTTAGATGTAGATTTTAGATGTAGAATGCCAGTATTTTAGATGTAGAATGCCAATATGGTGTTCCTTACATCTTGATTTTTCCTCTTTCCCACCCAAAATAAAATCAAACCAAGGCATTCCAAGTACATAAACTGAGGTCCTTAAAAATATCAAGGCCTCCTTTGTATCAGTGGTGGATTCTGAACCTAGAGCCAACAAAATCTAATGCTGAAGGCTTGCAACATCATGATGTAGGGTGGAGGATGAAGAGCAATGCCATCATTCTACCCCCTCCCTCCCCTTTCCTATAGCTTAATGATCAAATTATTTGTAGACTACCTTGCTCCCAGTATAGGGGTACCTCAGACACTTTCTGCACTCCCTTGGCTTCTGGATCAGACCTGCAAGGCAATTAACAGCTACTGTTCTTAATTATACTGAAGAGCTACTAAGAGCTTAAAATTAGGCAGATCAGTGAAGGCTGTCACAGTGGTATTTCACACAGCCTTATCTGATATTTCAGTTCTGATACAAGATTGAGGCTGTAAATACTTTTCCATGTTGTATATAAAAATTTTTGTAGAAAGCAAATCCCTTTCTCAAAAGGGAATGTAGAGAAAGGTCTAATTGGAAAAAAAGGCATGGTGCTGGACATGCAGTATGACTACTTTGGAATCAATGTAGGAATTGCAATGCTTAAAATACAGCTAAAGAAGAAGTAACAACTGTGAAAATTATTAACCAATATTTATTTTCAAAACCAAATTAATTATTTGCAATCTTCCGTGAACAACACAAACATTAATTTATCTTTCTTCCATAGTTGTGCCTCCTTTCCTATCACTTATTTACTATTGCAGGTCTATATCTTTTCATCTCTTCAAAGTCACTGCAGTGATTTACAATAGTCTTATCAATTTCATGTGAATGGTCTATGGAATGCTAGGATTTGGTTGAATTCTTTCCCACAAGAAGTTTCAATTTGTTCATCATCCCCTCCTGGTATCTGGTTTCAAGACATGATGTGCAGAATTACCTTTAATATCAGTTCTGCAGATACAATGCATTAGCAGAGAAAATTAGACACAATTCCTTTTAGATGTGCTGCTCTTGTCTTTAAGTTGTCAGGGTGTCGAATTAATGGCAACTGGAGAAGGTTGCCATGACTTAAGGGATCACTGTAAAAGCAAAAACAATCCTTTGTATCTTTTCTGAAAGAAAGCAAGGCAGCTGTTACATATCGTTCTGCTGTGAAGCCCCCCCTCAACATATTTTTACTTTGTTATGCTAGCAGAGGAGATGTATGTATGCATGTATATACATATATGTATATATATAAAATTCCTCCAGCAAAATTAAAACAAAATAACATCTATGTGGTAACTTTAACTTAAAAAGCAGAAAATATATCATTTTAAGCTTGATCAAATAAAGTTATTTATAATGTATAACTTTCAAAAGCCTATTTTCCCCAAAACAACCTGAAAACAGAGTATATCCATTTCTATTCAGTTAGAACCACACATACAGTTATAAAATCTCATTATTACATTTCTCTATTTATTTATTTACACTTTGGGAAGGTGGCTTTTTTCCTTAAAATGTAGAATTGTAAATGGACACAATTTTTTAATTTCTGCAGGAGAAATACATTCTTAGAAAAGCAATTTGAGGCTGACATTCATACAGATACAAGAAGGTCACAAGTGATCCTGGAAAGGCTGGACAAGTGGTCAAGGGCTTCCTGTGGGCTTGACAAGGGATCTTTGCATAGGCCCTGATTAAGCTGGAGAAGTTCAGGGGTCAGGAGTACTGCATGTATGGTTGTACAAATTGAGTGGCTAAAAACTCTTCAGTGGGTAGAAAGACAACAAATGCTATTAATATCTTTAGGTGGAGAAAGCTAAAATGTGTAGGTCAGCTCTCAGATTGGGCTTGAATACACTGGTCTCAGTCTATGTGGATGTATTGGGTCTGGCTGAGATGGAATTAATTCTCCCCATAGCAGCCCTCATAGTGCTGTGTTCTGCATTGGTAG
>JANZLQ010000050.1:14108050-14126672 GCA_026212715.1 Elanus axillaris
AACTGCCCTTATCTTGACCCACGAGCCTGTTGTTATATTTTCTCCCCCCTGTCCAACTGAGGAGGGGGAGTGATAGATCTGCTTTGGTGGGCACCTGGCGTCCAGCCAGGGTCAACCCATCACAGTGGCCATCAGTTCATCTGGGTAAGATTGTGTGTCATCTTTTAAAAATGTTTTTAATATAAATTGTGTGAGAAAACCTACTTATATACTCACTTTACAGTGTGTGTCTATTATGAGTTATGGATGCAATCAAAATAAATTCTTATGTCCATACAAAGAAACAAAAACTCTAGTGACACCTTGTAAGCAATAGTAGTTTTACACTCGTCCCACAACACTTCACTTACTCTACCTCTGAGAAAGCCTGAGTAAATACACAGGCTTTGCAGTATGTCTAGAAGATCTGAGTGCTTAGTCTTTGTACTACTGAATACCCTCCAGAACCCAAAGGCCCTGAAAATCTTCTACCTTGAACCCCAAAGTAAGGATCTTTAGGGACTGTCTAGTAAGCATCCAAGCTGAGCTCATCTGCTGAGTCAGAGGATAAGGAATTAATTGGTTTCTTAGATAACAAGAGCAATATTAAACAGGATTTTATAAATCAAAACAAAACTCTCAAATTTCATCTGAAATGTAAAGTATGTTTTAAGAAATTCAGACGTAATGTGCTCCACATGTTATACATAGCTTATTAAATACCCTACCACAGTGTGATTGAACAGTTGTTTCAGAGGAGTATCTGGCTGTACATGTGGTATTTTGGAGTGAAACTACCATGTTTGCGTGAATGACTGAGATAAGCTGCAATCAAAAAGATCGGCAATGTTCTAGTCTCATGCAATTGGAGTAAAGGGATTCACAGGCTCTGCTATTAGGCTGATATCAGAAGCATGACTGAGATTGCCTGCCTTTTATAATGAAGACATGTAAACCTTCTTTCATGACAAAGAAAATACTACTTCTGCTCCTTCTTCAAACTCCTTCCTCATACAAAACCATCAAATTTACAGGTACTGAGCTCCAGCCAGATAGCTTCTCCAAATCTTAGTTATGAGCTAGATGTTGGGAGATCCAGCTGGTAACCACAGGAACTCTGTAAAAAAAACAGCACTGTTACCAGTATCACAAAGCTCCTGCTGTTGGAAATGCCTTGTTTCTCATAGTGATCTTCCACCAAGCAGGGCAAGTGCCAGAATGAACTCTCTGTGAGGGATCCACTGAAGGAGGAATACATGCATTTCCCCAACCTGTTCAACTCTAAAACAAGAAGCACAGCACTGTTATCAGTTTGCTAGCATCAGTTGTATAAAGTCAGTTAAAATGGCTAGTAATTGAAAGCAGAGAAAGCTTGATATATTTTTCCATTGCAATAATTGTTAGACCTGCAATAAAAAAATCTGTATTACCACCATACTGGCAGCTGATGTTAATTTATCTTCATCACAGATATTTACTAGCTGCAAGTAGATATAAGATGGCCCAATTTGAGCAAGTCCATTACATGTAAACAAATGCCAACAGTCCTCTCGGTCACCAGCTCTCAAAATAAAGACAAAAAGTCAGGAATCTTTATAATTCCAAATCTAATAACTGCAGTCCAAAAATCCTATGTGTGGTAGGTGACTGCCTAGCTCAATAAGAACCTATGTTCACAGAGTACTTTTCATTCCAATCCCAAAGCTTCCCTAAGCCCTGACTTACATTTACCCTGAGGAACTTGCTTCAAGATATTAAGCAGACAACACTTTCATCACCTCAAGCATAACTGAAATTAAAGAAGAAAATTTGGAAATTAAAAATAAACTAACAGCATTATGGTATTCACAAAAAGCAGTTTCAAAACCTGTCTTTCTTTTGTAAGTGATTCAACACCCTACCAGCTATATCAGTCAACAATGAAGTGTGAGATTTTTCTTGTATTTCAGACAATTTAGAAAGGGCTTCACTCTTACACTCTCTGTGTAATGCATTGATTATAGGATAGTCCAAACAGGAGTATTCACCTTTCCTGTAGAAAAATGGAAAAGAATACAAGATCTATGGAATCAGAATTCTGCAGCTAAGTGGGGGCATTGCTCCAACAGTATGACCAGAGCATGGATAGCAATAACTCCATCCACTTTGTGGATTAGTTTTATTCTCATAACTGTTTGATGTAAGACAATGCAATTAAAAATTATATGTAAAACTGAGATTTTGGTGCTGACTGTGACATACAGGCTTAAAATCATCTTGACTGATTTTTACCCTTTCTCTGGGCAAGACATCTTACTGCTAAGACGTTATGTAAAAAGTTATTGCAAACAATGGTCATCTTTTGAAAAAAAAAAAAAAAGAGGGAAGATTACTCAGTTCTTGGGAAAGCAAATGTAGATATCAATCTTTAGGAGAAAGTTCTGTTCTCTAGCTCATAAATGAAAGGTATGCCTTAAGAATATAATTTGTATGCCCAGGCTCTAGAAGTGCTAAAGCTTCAAACAGATATCCACTTATAAAATTCATTATCATCTAGCTTCAACTAGCTTTCTACTTAACATGTGCTACTGTCTTTGTCAAGCCCTAACCCTCCACAGACACACTAGATGAAAAACGCACGCCTGATTCAGGGTTTAGCAACTGCTGTGGATATCAGGCTCCAAGAAGTTAGGCCTTCCTGACCAGCTCACAATTTCTTCAGTATTTTATTGAATTGGAATGTTAGCCAAAGGATCAAGTTGCCAAAGCTGAAAACAATTAGGAAGGACATCTTTTGAAAGGACTGAATCAGAAAAAAAGAAATAATTATATGGAACCTTCTGATAACATTTAAGTAGACTCCCAAATGCCAGTGGTACAGCTGAGGAAAGAAGGAACCAGAGGTTATGAAAACAACAGTAAAGTTAAGTGGACATGAAAGCAGCTAGAAAAATAATAAAAACATGTATAACAGTTGAAAGAAAGGAGAAGTTAATTGCAACAAATACAGAAACAAGGAAAAGCAGAAGACTGGTAAAGGAATTGAAAGGACACAAAAAGAAAAGAATAGTTAGCTGTGAAGTAATTGGAAATTTTTGTGTAAAATGAAATAGAAATTGTCCTGACAGTGACACAGGCTCATTGCTAGACAGATATGTTTAGACTCACCAATAAAAATGTGGAAAAAGCAAAAGTGTCTACTAAATATTTCTACTTTGTAGGAAAAGAATCAGGATTATTATAAAAATTTTCTGTTTCAGAAGTAATACAGAAGCACTCTTCTAATAATTATTTGAATAATATGGAACTCCTAGGAGACAACAAGAAAATGAACAAGGGCAGGAAAGGGTAAACACAAAAAGTGGGGTAAATACAGTCATGTTAACCTGACATAAGTCCTGAGGTAAACAATGGGATGACTGGTATGAAACTCGATTAATAATGAAAGGAGGGAAATATAATTAATGCCAATCAATGTGGGTTTATGGAAAATAGATCTTGTCAAACTAATTTGATATTTTTGTGAGATTACAAGTTGGGTTGATAAGCTAATAATGTTGATACAATATACTTAGACTACTACAGAACATTTGGTTTCATGTTACAAAATGCATTGGTTAAGAAGGATACAATACAAAATCAACATGGCACACATTAAGTGGATTAAAAACTGTCTATCTGACAGACCTCAAAATATAATAATAAATTGGATATGATCAGCAAGTAGATCTGTTTCTAATAGGACCCTGTAAGTCATGGTCTTGAGCTATTATTTCTGAAAACATTTATTGATAATGTTGGGATACTATGAAATTAAACTCTTTGAGGCTTACAGGAAACAGAGTGGAAAGTTAAAAAAAGTACAGGCAACAAATTATTGCGGCTATATTTAATAGCTTTGATGTATGTTCTTATCACATGTTGCTTGTATTCCTGGCTCCCTTGTAGCACACCTTTGTCTTGGGTGCCTAGCATATACATCAACTGTGGCAGAGTAAGGTCAGGCATAGGATAAATCCTACAGTATTTTTCTGCAGCTGATATCAGGGTTCTCTGCTTGACACCTTTTCATCACCTTGGTATCTTCAGCTATGGATGGAGAGAAGAGGAGCTGGCTTTGAAAAGTGGTTTTGGCCAAGTGAATGTGTAGGCAGAGGTGGGCCTTGCTTGTCAGCCAGAGACCTTTGACAGTTTGGACTATGTGAAACTCAGGACAGTGTGAGCTTCTCTGAGCAATGTTGTAGCTTACCTGGAGAGCTCGTGAGAGGTAGCTTTCACAGAACATAAAATAGTTACTGAGCAGGGCACTGTGTGTCTTTCACCAAGTAGCTGAACATCTGACACCACCAACAAAGAATGGAGAATATTTTTTTTCCCTATGTGTATGAGAGCTTTTGATTCCTTTCTTGAGGCATCAGAGTTGTCTGTGAAATCTCCATCTCCTCTGCAAAACATTGTCATCAGGCTCTGGAATGAACCCTATGACCCCAATGGGTGATTTCCCTCAGCAGTAACTTACTTTGAAATGCACAAATCTAAAATTAAGATCATGCTGATGGAATTGTGCAGGATGGACATCCTCAAATAGTCAGAAATGTAATGAAATCACTCAAACCGTTTGCTTTAGTATTACATCTACTCAAAAAGCAGGATTTCTAGATATCTGAGGAAAAGTCAGACCCCAACATCAAGAAGCAAATGTCCTCCTGATTACACCAACTTCCTATTCAGTTTGAACATTTCTTCAGTCTTTGGAATCTTTCCTTAGTGTGTAGTCTTGCTTTTCAGAGGGTTTATCACAAGATGCTACTCTTGGGCTGGAGCAGTCCACGTTCTGCATCTGAGTTCCTACTACTTCAGTAGAATGAAGTCACTCAATGTTTGGGGGTTTGGCCCTGGAGTGAGGCTCAAAGCCAAGAAGGCTGGAAAAAAAAAGAAATATTTTAAATGTAAGTCTATGTGTTATTGTAGCCTTGAAGAACTATATATGTTACAGATTTGAAAACAACAGACATACAAAATTAAGGAATTACTCCTAGCCCAGATATTGGCAAAAAAAAGAGTGAGCATTGCCTCAAAAGCTGATTGTTCCTGTTAAGCACCACCAGCTCCATTTTCAAATATGATTGCAATTGTTATTGCTGCTTTGCAAAAACTCTGCAAACTCTGCCCCCCAAAGGCTTCCTCCTTCTCTCTTTTCTCCTTGTCCCATGATGGAAAACAAGCACTGAGGTTTCTGGCAGGCGGTGACAGAAATGTAGTGCTCTCTGCCACCCCTACTCTGTCTTATTGTGGGAATAATAACACGAGTTCCCACAGCAGGCCTGTAGCAAAGGCACCCTTGCTGTGGGGCCTGGTCATCGCTTCAAGGACCTGAATGAGCTTGTGCTACTTTTTTATTTCAGACATTCCTTTCCTAAAGGAACTCTTCCTGTCTGCAGACTGATTTGGCATATTATCTATCACGTTCACATGACAGAAACTGTGCAAGCTCCATTGGGTGGGCAAACTCCCAGGCCTTAAATTGGCATTTCTCCATCTGGAAGCAGGGACATGACAGTCTTCTCAGGATCATCTGCTGGGCAACTTTTCGAAGCATGCTGTTGCATAGTCTTATCAGAGACTTTACTGGGTTGAGCAAAGAGATATCAGTGGGATTTCATCAGTCTTTGAAGCTTCCTGATGTGACAAAGAGCAATTTTGTCATTCATTTAAACTCCCCACAATTCAGGTTGCCCTGTTCGGATCTTCAGACACATCTGACTAGTAAGGCCATGGTTTGCAGCTTTTATCTATTTTACCATGCTGACTGGAATCTCTAGTTGATCCTAAGGCTGGTGGTTCCAGGAGACCTCTCTTCAAACTGTTTTCCCCAAGCATAGTAGAACTGTGGTACAGGCTAGGGAAAGGGCAGGGAGCATCTGAGGTAAGCCTTTCACATTAGCAGTATGCAACTTCAGCTGCTGGAGTAAGACAGTGGGAAAGAAAAGGCTTTGGAGGAAAGCAGATGGATTAACCTGTCTGCAACCTTTGCTGAACAGCAGACAAATGTGTCTATTTTACCTTATCCCTGTAAGACATAGGGTTTCTAATGAAGACACTGAATTTTGGAACTGCTACTGAAGAGTGATGTGCCTGTTCTCTCTATTTGAAATGCCCCTCAACCATTCACATTTAAGATTTCTAGAAACCTGGTCACAGTTTTATAGTTCTGGGAAAATCCCAGGATTGTCAGCTACACAGGGATTGTTTTATGAATGACTACTTCTCCAGAAACTGAGAAATCTACTAGAATTTTTGCTTAATTTAAGATTTAACTACATTATCTTTGAGAAATTACCTGTGAGGAAAGGCTGACAGGTTGATACAGCAAAGCTTGGGGCTGTAGCAGGTGACCAGGATTAGGAATTTTCTATTCTACATAATATCCTTCCTGATAGCTTGAAATATTGGTCAGTTTGTGAAAGCGTTTTTTTCTTGGAGGAGCTGCCAAGATCTGTTTCTCTGCCTCTGTTTACATCCTGGAGGGTTTCTGAGGGTGTTATTCGTCTCTGGAATCTGCTTCAAAGAGGCACTGCAAGTCTCTATTTGCAAACCTTCCTTTGAAAATACACTGGATCTCTCTGGCACTCTCTTGCTCTGCATGGCGAAAACTTGGGCAGGAAAAGACAATCAGAGTTCCTGATATCATGTTCTTGTCCTGGTTTCAGCTGGGATGGAGTTAATTGTCTTCCTAGTAGCTGGTACAGTGCTGTGTTTTGGATTTAGTATGAGGATAATGTTGATAACACACTGATGCTTTAGTTGTTGCCAAGTAGTGCTTATCCTAAATCAAGGACCTTTCAGTTTCCCATGCTCTGCCAGCAAGGAGGTGTACAAGAAGCTGGGAGGAAGCATTGACAGTACAGCTGACCTGAACTAGCCAAAGGGATATTCCATACCACAGGATGTCATATTCAGTATATAAACTGGGGAGGAGTTGGCTGGAGGTGGCCAGTCACTGCTGGGGAACTGGCTGGGCATCAGTCAGTGGGTGGTGAGCAATTACATGGTACATTGCTTGTCTTTCTTGGGTTTTTATTTCTCTCTCTTTTTGTTATCTTCTTTTTCATTACTATTATTGTTTTATTATTATATTTTATTTCAATTATTAAACTGTTGTTATCTCACAATGAGTTTTACTTTTTTTTCTACTCTCCTTCCTATCTCACCAGGGGGTGGGAGGAGTGAGTTAGAGGCTGTGTGGTGCTTAGGTGCCAGCTGGGGTTAAACCACAACAGTTGTCAACAGAAATATGTAAGAGAAATCTCTGAAAGTGTAAAATTGGGGTACTGGAATTTTAGTGAACAGTTATATGACCTCCATAGGTTGACCCGCTTGCACATTCCACACAATGCAGAAGTCCACAACCTGCAAGGAGAAAATAAGAAAAATGAAAAGGGAGTGCATTTGTGTCTACAGAATTAGCGAGGAGGCACAGGGAAGGAAAAATAGAAATAATACTATAACTGAGAGCATTGCAGCATCCTAAATTACTTTCCTGACATTGCATCTGAACAGCTGCTGGTTTTAATGATGCTTGTATCTTACCGACCTGCAGGTAGGAATGGGTAGCCCTTTCTGGCTATCTAAAAAGATCCTTGTCTTGTGTATAATGCAAGTATGGCTCTCTTTGGCACTTGAACAGTCAGATGTTATGGTAGGCAGAGGTGTAATAATAAGGATGAAATAAGTGTGGGTGTCTATGTTGTTTTAGAAATTATATGGGGTCACTGATGGAAAGCAGTGCAATTCATCTGATAAGGAAAGCAAAGCTCAGGTTGTGTAATATGAATGTTATAAGTGAACATAGTATGAACATATCAGATGTTATAACTGAGCAGACCACAACAGTGTTTACAACTGCCATACTGGATTTTAGCTCAGTGTGAGATATGCCCTTAATGTGTCCTTAAGTTATGCATTTTCTGGGTCTTTTCACTACTTGTATCTTTAACATTTCTTTCAGTGGAGCTGAAATGTTGCAACAGCCAAGCAATTTAATTTTGGCCAAAACTCATCTCTAAACCAGTAAATTTTCTCTGCTGGTATTTGATATCCTTATAGTCACTGCTTCTGGATATGAGACTTTTGTTGCTGACCTTAGACAAACACTCATGCCAAGACATGCTTGTGATGCATTGTGCCCTTCCTCTTGGTGCTGTAAAAGCTGTATGACTGAGGTGGCAAAAATGAAGGGGAAAAACACATTTTGCTACAATAGAGAAAGAGAAAAAGGATAATGTTGAAAAAGAGTAAGGACAAAAGAGAAGTTAGCACAGCTAAAAACACCAGCAGAGAATCCTTGGACCAAAACATTTAAAAATTATTCAGCAGCTTGGCTAGTCAGGCATATATTTAAGTGCCATAAGAAAAGTGTCTTTGGAATAATTTTTCAAAAGTGGTATATTTAGTTCTATACCACATCACAATTTTTTCTTCAGTGGACAGTGTATTGCTGCACCCAACAGGTAACGAAATTTCCAGAAGAGAGGATTATCAGTGTTAACATTAGTGGCAGGGAAGCAGGGTGGCAACAAACAAGAGCAGCACCTTTAGAAACACACCAGACAAGGAAAGTCAGCAGGACTGATCCAAGGAGATTGTCTAAATGCAATTTTAATGCTATCAGCACTTATGTGATTGTTCTTGATCAATAAAGGGACCTGAGGAAAAGGCACTTGAGTACTCAGGTACCAGTCCCATGAACCAAGAAGTCTGAAGCCACGCAGCTGCCTGCCTTCCTCTGAGGTGAAGCTGCAGTTAGAGGAGAAATAATCACCCCTGCAGAATCCTGCTTAACCAGGTCCCCTGGTTAGGAAACAGCAGTGGAAGGTCTCTCCTGAGGAAATATAATTTTTCTAGTTTTAGAAGTGTGGATGAGCCCCCTTCTCCCATACATCAAATGTAAGGGTCTCAGCAACAGTATTTTTCAGCTTATACATGTGTGGCACAACTATTTCCTAATGCAGTTAAGAATCTACTGAATTTTCTCTTCTTTGAACCAAAAATGTAAATATGGAGTATCTATCCCTATTAATACTAGTTGGGTTGCATATCATCTAATTGGTTTGTCTACACATGGATTAATAACTACTCATTTACCTCAAGCATTGTAAATCTTTGAAAAGAATTTGAAAAGACAACATCTAAAAATGAAAATGGAGGATCTGTCACATTGAAAAATTTCATATATACAATAATTTTCTAAAATAATTTCCTTCCTGCAAAGAAATATTACATAAACAGACACTATTTAAGGATTAATACATTTATATATTTAAGAAATACTAAGCAGTCAGTTTTTATGTAGCTAGCAATTAGAGTAAAAAGATATATCTCAGTTATTTCTTAATTATTCTAATTGCTTGGTAAGATATTTGCAAGTTATGGGTTAAGATAAATGTTGCTAACTGGTATTGGAAGATTGTTCTTTTACCAGTTGAAGAAGACAAGTTTTCTCAAAGTTCACCTGTAAGCAAGTAAAGCTCCAATACAGACAAGCCTGTGACTATTTTTATTGTCCTTGCACTTTGTCAGCTAAATCAGGTCTTCAAAGGATTTAGTTTATGTGTAGTAGTAATATTAGCTGTCACAAAAAAACCTTTGTCCTGAGTAGATGAGACCTTCTTTGGTCAAATACTCTTATGCCAGTTGCTTAGCCTATCATATCCTAAAGGCATCACCTCATTTTGTACTGTCATAGATCACTTCCAGTGCTAGTTATGGTGTAACCCTATACTTGTACCCTAATGAAATGCTTGTCATTACCTTGTCATGGTTATAATTTCTGAAATTATTTGGGTTTTCTGTTTTGGTTTGTTATGTTTTGTTTTTAAATGTCTTAGTTGCAAAGTCTGTGAAAAGCAGGTTCTGATTGGAATTTTTGTTTCCTTTCTTTTTGCCCCCTGCAGTAGTACAGTTTCTTACAATGAGACAATTATTTTATGGTCAGAAACTCTTACCTCCTTCACATTCTATTTAACTTGAAAACCAGCTGGGACTTCAGTCTTGTTCTTAAGTTCAGCATCTTGTCATATACTTGAGTACACTTTGATTGATACAGATACAAGGTTCAGGTAACCATACAAGAAAAACATTATAGACTCACGGAGAGGCAATTGTCATCAGCAAGCCCGTGTACCTGGTCTGAGATGAATTTCCAGATCAAAATGTGTATTTCCTTTTTGCTTTTTGACAGAGAGTAGTGCTTGACAGGTTCCTGGTTCTTCAGAAGTCTCTTGATGCCTGGAAGAAGTGACAGCCCTCAGATCAGAATGGCATGCAACAGGCTACTGTGTTCTTGTACAAATCAAAGCGTTCTTTCAAACTTGAACCTTCTTTTCTGAGTTAGAAAAAGTATAGAGGGAAAAATTGTCGTTAAACTTTAAGTATCATGGATGAACGTTAAGTATTCAGGTTTGGATGCACTGTGCAAGAGTCTTACACTGTGAAAGTTGGTCTGAATGCATTTCAGCAGGCAGCAAGAATGAAAACATTTTGGTTTTTTATTTTATAATATACTGTTAGCAGCATATGCAGTTTCTCAAATATATCTTTGACAATTTTGATAGAATTAAAAATTGAGAAGACTATCTTTCTTGCAATATCCCATTTATTTAAAAGGCAGGGAAAATTTTAAAAATCATGAATAATATAAGATGAAAAATGTTACCTCTTCCCAAGGTACAGAATGGACTGTCTCCTTTTTTTTTTTTCTTTTTTGGAAAAAAAAAAAAAATTGTAGACTTCTTTTTAAATATTTCTAAAAATAACCTAGCATATCCTATCAATTTTTAAAGAATGCTGAATTATGTTTAACTAACATTTTTCACCAAAGTTACAAACACTAATAAAGGTACTATGTAGAGTTAAGTTCTTTATTCTCATACAGTTATTATCTAAATAATAAGAGGCTTTGCATTTAGTGCTTTGGAATTGTGTTATTTTGATCAAGAGTGCATGGGCATGTCAAAACGTAGATATATACTGTGGTTCATTAAAGAGGTGTCACACAATACACAAATCACACTTGACTTCAGCTGCTGACACTTCTTGCTGTTGACGGCTCCCGAAAGGAGCCACATAACCTGCAGGCCAGGGATTACCAAGGATCTAACTCAGGGTCGAGCCTTGTGAAGCACCACCATAGGACCTTAGCCCAGCTTTGTGGCATATTAATGTTTTTGGGCTGTAAGAAAGTACGTTAGCTAACTCTATGTAGGACAAGTAAAACCAGAGAGAAGTAACACTGTTGACAGAGAAAAAAGGAGGAGTGCTGGAAACTGATCACTCATTAAGACTAAGAATTGATGTGCTTCAGCACTGATACTTTCCCACTTGACTAACAACTCCCATACTCTCAGGGGTGGTGAGCATACTGATGCTTTATATGGTGGTTCATTAATCCATGAACATGCCACCTATGCTGGGTATTAGGCAAGATATTTTAAAAATATGTTTAAAATGAAAATGTCATATACTCAACAAATACATGTAATCCTGCTTGCAGAGACACTATCCATGGTAAAAGATACCCAAGTAAAAGTGATTCAATGGAGACATGTGAACACTTTAATTGTCCTGGCATGAATCTGGGATGATAGATGACTTAACACCTAAACATTATTCCTTAGTGCTTTCGTAGGTGTTTTTTTTTAATGCAGGGGTCCCTTTCTACTTATTTAGACTCTGGATATGCCACCCTGGATTGGGTGTTGATCCGTAAGAAATGGAAACAAATTGGAGCGTATAGCTGGTGGTTTGGATTGAACAGTCACAATATTTGAATGAAGCTTTGGGACCAGCTCAGAAATAAGCTTGCTGCCAGAGATGAAATATTCACTTAGCTATTGCTGCTATTTATTTATCTACAAAAGGAAGTAATTTACTGGGATATGGGGATAAATTTACCCGTCTGAATTAAGTAAACACCTGCCTGTTTGGGTACAGGTGCAACCTGTTAGCTACTTCTGCTTTATTCTGACGATGAGCATGGACTAAGGGGGGCAAAACAGTTGAATGAAGGAATCTGTCAGATGAGATAACCAGATTATATTAGAGGTTGTTTTTTGGTGTTGGTTAAAGGGATGACTG
Organism: Elanus axillaris; assembly: GCA_026212715.1. Classification (NCBI taxonomy): domain Eukaryota; kingdom Metazoa; phylum Chordata; class Aves; order Accipitriformes; family Accipitridae; genus Elanus; species Elanus axillaris. The sequence continues at coordinate 14,120,144 of JANZLQ010000050.1, forward strand.
GCCAAATCTTGTGTGATAACTTAAGCTTGTGTGGCAGTGTGCATATCTTTTTGAACAGGCCTGGTATTTTCTTTATTGCTACTTAAACAAGGTTTCATTAACCCAAGATAACTGGCAGGAAATGATCATTTGGATTATTTGTATTCTTTACTGGAACTTTTTTCCCAGCTGGTACTAATTTGGTCTGAGGCATGCAAAGAAACTGGAAGACATTCGTTGACATGTGTAGGCATGAGAACACAATGCTCAGGGTGGTTTTACCAAGATTATAGTTAGGGAATTACCACCTCCAGTTTGAGGAGCCCAAGTGAAATGTTTTGAGGTTTTCTGAACTTTGTTTATGTAACCCTGAAGATAATTAGCAACCAAGCGTCCTGGTAGTTTGTAATATATCAGTAAGAACTGTGGTTTATGACTTCTGTGTTATTTTTTTCTCAGGGATACCTCAACTCTTTAGGATATGTTGTTGAGGATCAAGACTGCCCCACAAGAATGCCTGGACTTTGTTTTTCAGTGATGACTTGTACTTGTTGCATTACTTGTACTGCTGTCTCCCTATGACTCAGTTTCCCACCTTTAGTAATGACATTTGACCAACTTCATGGAGATGTCTTGAAATCTAGGGTTGAAGTGCCAAATACTGTCATTACTGTGGAGCAAAACCTAACCATAATTTCTCTAATTAAAATTATAAAGATAATTTAGTATGAAAATATTGATTTTTCACGTAAGACAAAAGAGGGTGGAACGTCACAATTTTTTTTCTCACTAGCATTTAACAGGTTTTTCTAGGGACCTGGGGCACTGGGTGGGAAACCAGAAAAAGAAAATGTCAGTTTTTACATACAGAATTCCCCAAGTCAAAACTGATTCAGATGTCTTATACACATCTCCCCAGGTGAGAGGAGATTTTCTCCACCAAAGTGTCAAAAGCACTGAAAAGAGCTAATTTTACTAGGTTTGCTTTATGTGTGAAATAAAATGTTCCACATTGCCCTGCTTAACAGTACTGAGACAATGCCCATCTGTTCTAGCAATGGGGATCTCTCTGATGGAATGTCTCCCCTCTATTCAACATACATAAACATCATATGGAAATTGAATTCTTATTGTAACTGGTAAACAATAGGAGATTTAAAGGTATGAGGATAAGATTAATATATGGTTACAATAGTAAAGTTTGATTTAAACAATTCTGATTTCTTGAGATGGTTCTTCATATAATATCTATTTTACATGTGATACAAACCCCGACTGGGGTTGTAAAAAAAGTTGTTATCGCTCAAACATTACTTTATAATTAGCCAACAAGAACAATTAGGAAATGTTTCAGGTAACTTTCATCTCTGTGCCTGGCTACACATTGTTCCTTTTTTATGTCAACAAGTACATGCTGATATTTTAAAACAGATTTCTCTATGCTAATTTTCCTATTTCCCCATCTAAAAGACTGTAGCTTCCTGACTGTTAATTCCAGTTGACAGTGAATGGTTTTGTTTCTTATTCACCTCAAAATAATGTATTGTTGTGAAGAGATTTATAATAAACAGTATCTAGGAAAAAACTATGATGCTGATCAGTTTTGACAACTAAAAATGCATTATTAATGGAATAATAACATTGGAAGCATCTTGAAAACAAGCTGATTGTGAGGAGTTTATTTTTCTGCTCAGACCAAGATTCATTCTTCTAGTTTAGAGATACTTCTGGGTGGACAGGTCATTACAGAGAAGAATGCCAAAATTATTGCATGTTAGAAAGTCTTGTGATGCTGCCTGTCAAATATAGAATGATAGGTACACTTAAAATAAAGTCAGATACATTATTCCCATTAAAATCCACTTCTACAATATCTAGTTTGACATATAGAATAGATATTTTAAGTGGGTATATATGTCAGAAAGTGAAATTGCCTTAACTGCTTGATTTTACTTAATGGCTATTGATGAAAGATACCATTTGTTTTTCCTCTATGCACAGTCATATATGAATATAAATACTGGAACAAATATTTGAATAACAATGCAGCTCAGTGCATCTCTGGCATTTTTGCTATTGAAGTAAATGTAAAGCTAAACCTTGAAGTGAAACTACATATGAATTCATCCTCCGCAGTTGTAACAGAGGACAAGTAGTAATATAAATTTGAAATATGCTTACTCGTACATTTAAATATAGTATCTTTGGTATGATTTGCATACACAGCACAGCATTTAAAGCTTATATTTTAGGTCAGGGTGAATTCTAAGCTACTATTGTTATGTAATTCACTAAAAATAGTCACACCAATAGCCAAATTATGATGTCTTAACAACCATTCTCTAGGAAGACCAGTTTACCACTGTTATTGAATTTTATATTAATTATAGTATGTACTTTATTGAATTTGCTGAAGTGCTTTACTGGATATTCTCCAAATACTAACAGCCAAATGAAATTATATAAAAAGGGTCAGCGATATTTAAATGTACATGAATGTGCTTTAGAGACTGGTTGTAATTAAAGAGGTTGTAAACCAACACACAGAATGCAAATGTCACTGCACACCTATGCTTTCCTTAACTTACATAATTGGTAGGAATTTATCAAGAATGATTCAGTGAAATTTGAGACCTTGATAAAGTATACACTTAAAATCTTTAATAAACATTTTTGAAATTTTAATAGAAAAATAGTCATGTCTACCATATTCATCAAAACCCACTGTGCATAAAATGCTTCTCTAAATGCACTTAATATTGCTTGCCTGAGAACAAACAGCATTGAGAAAGATGAGCAAGCATATTTTACCCTCTTTCCCTAGGGCTCAGGCCTAACTTCTTTATATACTCTTATGAGTAAGTATGTGTTCATAAGGAAGAGGATTGGTAGTCTAGACGCTAGCACAATTGCTGTTTTATCCAGCACCTTGGACTACTGAGGTATGATCTGCTCCTAACCAGTGGAGAAGGCAGATTGCCAGGAGGAACAGATTTAAGGATGGGGAATCCTAGCAGAAAAAGAATGTGTACATGTCAGATTTAGGAGCTAATTTGCACAAATTTTCAGGGAAAGACTACTTGAACTAAACCTACCATGATCTTTATCACGGGGTTATTCCAAAGGCATATTCTTGTTTTTTCCCATTTGATATGTAGGTAAGTTAGAAAGGGAGTGTTCAACCCTTTTCTGCTGCAGTTTTATAGTATTGTGAAAGCTGCATGGTCTACTTGAAAGCAATTGTTGTTTTAACAATTTCATTTAAAACTAACAAAGCACATAAAACTCTAAAGTAGTTTGTAGAAAAAAAAAAGAATTACTGTGAGAAAAAAAGTCAGTTCAAGGTATATTCCAGTTTATTTTTATTTTTCATGAAGACTTTGTATATATTTTCCCCCAAAGAACTCAATCATAATCTCTTTTAAATAATGGATTTCATCATAAAATATCATAAAATGATTTTTTACTGAACCAAAATAAAATCACAGTCCTTTGTGTTTCTGTGTTATGGCAAGGAAAGGAAATCACATTTAGCCTGGTGTGCTCTCACACTATGCCAGCAAAGCCTGGAGAAAGAATATTCTGCATATTGGTTGATATGTTCAGAAAATTAACTTCCACAGTTGTGACTATGAATAGCTGAAGATAGCTTACATTTTTGGCCGGTTGAAGGATAAAAAAAATAAATCAGTGACTTTTGTCTACAGTAGAAACTAAAGGCTTAGGTCCATATGTGAAATAAAATGTGCTTACTTAGGTGGTGACAAATAATTAAAAATGTGGATATAGTGATTTGCTAGAGGAAGAGTTCAAACAACTGTTGCAATTAAAAAAATGTGAATTATTTAATATTTTGAAAGGTGCAGCTGTTGAAATTCTGCTCACAGAACAGATAAATGGAATCATTTCTTAGGTAACACTTAATATTTATAGAACGCACTTACAGATGAGATGGCAAGATCACTCAGCATCTACACTTATCCTTCTGTACTTAAAGGAGATTTCAATAAATATTTAACTTATATTGGTTTTTAAAGGTTAATACCCATTCTATCACCAAGATGAACCAGGGCAAAATTTCAGGAACTTTCATGAATATACACTTGTAGAAAATGCAAAACCAGGCCTGAATGTGTGCAGGTCAGATTATTGTATGTCCAATTACCAATTTCCATGCACAATTACCCAATTTCTGTGTGCCAATCCTGGTCTGCAGACAAACCAGAAAATCTGTGTGAGTGATCCCTTGGGCTGAAAATTTGGCCCTAAATGAATACATGGTGAATAATAAGCTCTACAAAGAATTTATATTTCTTTAACCAATAATGAACAATAAATAATGACAAATTTCAATATATGTTCCCTTTATTTGAAAAAGACTAACAATCCAGTCCATTTTTATAAATTGAATAATGTTAAAGAGCCAATGAATTTGATCACTTTATGGCCATCCCTAATTCCAAACAGGCATAAGCATCCTTAAGGAACAAAGATACAAGTCTAAAGATGTGAATTCTATTTTTAGCTCTACACAGGCTTCATGTGTGACCTGAGGTGAATTCAGCTAGGGCCAGATTTGTAAGGAGTAAGTATAAATATCTCTGTTATGTCATTTTTAAATGTAATTAGTGGTACTACTGTTTTGTAATTTCACAGGGTTAGTGTTTAGTTTCATTAGGGAGTGTCTGTAAAGTATTTTGACTTTTGCAGTTGAATTTTTTTGAAAACCTGATTTTGAAAATTAAAAACAGACAGCAGAAAAATAAACTATAGGGCATTAAAACATTACAGCAAATCTAAAATATTGATGAAACAGGCTTCTGTAACTTATGCCAAAAGTAATACACAAACTTCTTTCTCATAGGGTCTTTAAAAGAAAGGTTTTCTTGTTATGTTAGTGGGATATGTTGCATAATTCACTTGCCAGCTCATCACTTCTTGCTTAAGAAGACTTCATAAACAATGAGCTCTCTGCAAGTTGTATAGCTCTTTATCCTCTCTGTCACCATGTTGTCTTTTGCTGTATGCAATGCATATGCATATCCATACTAAAATATGTTAATAGACATTGAGATTTCATTAAGAAAAATATGTTGAGAAAACATAAATATTTAACTGATACTGGGAAAAGAAAAAGTTGCATATGCAGTCTTAATTCTGCCCCATTTTTTCAATGAATTATGAGAGACTTTAATTTCAAGGTCAGCTTGTATTTCACAAGAATGAAATATAAAACCATATGCTTTTTTCTGCTGGGACAAATATAGAGTATCATGCAGTACTTAATACAGACAAGCAACCATTTAAATTGTATTTTTCAAAATATGCCACAGTTTAAATATGAAGGTGCAGGAATAGGGTATTTGCTGGCCTAATTTATTGATTTCTGAAGTTAGATATAAGTCTTCTCTCCAACTTGGTCTAAGGGCCTCAACATTGGTTGTTGTCAAAAATTATGTGGTGGTAACCTGAATTATTAGAAGACATGTTTGGGAAAAAAGGGTCTTGATAAACACTGGCTGCTTTGATTCTACCCTAGGTGTTTCATACCCCTCCCCCCCCGACACTATAAAATAATTAAAAATCTGCTCTGTGTCACTCATGAGCAAGTAGAGTCAATATAATCACTTGTCTGTTGAACTAACTTACTCTTCTAACACGTCTGTGGTGGGCGAACAAGGTAGAGGATCTTTAAATTATGATGGGGGCTCAACCAACTAGCCATATTCAGCTAGTCACACAGGTGCCATCCAGCTCTCCCTTCTTAGCAGAGGCTGGGACTGAATATGTATGAACCACCACGAAAAGAAAAAGCAGTTGAGAATGAAAAAGACAAAAAAGAAATAAAGAGGATCCATTTCAGTTACAGAAAACATTGCATACAGTACGTGAAGTTATATGCAGCATTCATGCATCTAAATCTCAGCCGCACATGTGAAAATGATTGCTCTGTGATGAATTTAATGTACTTTCCATATCTGAGTGCTTCTTTTGTCCTCTTCCACTAATCTATGTCTCCAAGGATTTATTCTTACATTTCAAGCCTACATGGAGCCTCTAACAGCTACCATCTTTTCCTTTCAACCTGTTACACAGATGGTCCCTCCATGCCTTTAAATCTGACATCTCCTTCCAGTATCACGCTGGTCTGAAGTCCATCTGGGCAAGGTTTAAACCACGACCCAGTGAAAGTTTTCCTGTGCATGTACACAGCACAGTTTTAAAATCTGATGTCACACAGCTCTTCCAGGGTTACAAACAAGAGCTTTTTACAAGTGTGGAGTGAACATTTCTACCTTCCTACAGGCAACCGGCGCTCGCTTCTTCCCCTGAAATGATCCAGCGAAAGAGATGGTGTTGCAAGGCTGCTTTTAGGTGGAGAAAACTGTTTTTGGAGGTGAACCAGTGTGAGGGAGGGAGAAAGAAAGAAAGAAAGAAAGAAAGAAAGAAAGAAAGAAAGAAAGAAAGAAAGAGAAAGAAGGAAAGGAAAGGAAAGGAAAGGAAAGGAAAGGAAAGGAAAGGAAAGGAAAGGAAAGGAAAGGAAAGGAAA
>JANZLQ010000050.1:14126772-14156772 GCA_026212715.1 Elanus axillaris
GAAAGGAAAGGAAAGGAAAGGAAAGGAAAGGAAAGGAAAGGAAAGGAAAGGAAAGGAAAGGAAAGGAAAGGAAAAGAGGAATGCCAGCAAGTGTAATATATATAAGTATGTAAGAAAGGTAAAGGTAATGTTGAAGTCAATGTTTTTTAAACTTGTCTATGTAAGGCATGCAGTATTTCAGAGATAAGACCAGTTCAGTGCTGTCGATCAGATAAATGTTGCAATTGACCTAGTTTGAGGAAAGATGAATTGTCAGGCAATTCCTAACTCCATTAATGGGTTAATAATTTTAGTATGCTATTCTTTTTTGAAAAGGCTTATTTAAATGTTTATCAGTTGTGCAAAGTGGAGCAGCACTGGAGATTCGCAAGGGAGAACTGATCATTGCCTATGCATGGAAGCGTTGTAGGAAGATTAAAATAACATTGAGTATATTCTGTAAATGAAGGAGAGAACTAAAAGAAGCCTCCAGAGTCCATTATAAATTTTAATAATACATCAAGGTAATGTAACTGAATAACCGATCTCTGAGGGAAGAAACACAACATTTGGCTAATATTACAATTTAAATTATGAAAACAAAAAGAGCTTTTAGTTAATCTTGTCTTTCTGCTTTTATTCTTGAGGCTCTTTTTTATTTTCCCTGAATCCAAAACACCATGTAAACAAATAAAAGTACGGGAGAAAATAAACAGTTTGGCATCTCAGTAGATTAATTAATGCGCTTCAGCCTTGGCACCAGTAGGCGAAAATTATGTGCATAAATAATATCACTAATTAAAAAGATGCAGATTAACATGCAAATAATGTTAATGAGGATCTGCAATTCCAGAGTGGATTCGCATAACATCAACAATTTAATGGGTTGGAAGGCTTGTGTTTGCATTACATTAATAAATTTCAAAGACCTTGCATAAAAAAGTTCTGTTGGAGCCTCTGTTTCCCACTTGTGAGTTGTAAATTCTGTGGGCAGTAGCAAACGCTCATCGGCAGATGCCAAAGTCATTATCTCAAAGACTGTTGAGATGGTGCCATGTGCCAGTGTGACCAGCTGTTGGGAACTGGGCAGTAGGCACTGCACTGTGCCAATTATTCATATTATTTGGGTAGTCTTGATATTTATTTAAACTGATTAATATTTTGTGCTCTGCATCTTGATCTGGAGGGAAATCATTTTAAGCAAGCAAAGTTTTTAAAAAAATCTTATTAGCCTTTGATGTGTCATGGATGGTTGAATGCATAATGGAATTGATTAAGCAGACATAATTTCTAACCATAGGCAAAAACAATATAAGATGTCTTTACTGATGTCATATAATGTTGAGATAAAATATCACAGGATCAAACTCCAAATGAATCGTAGTAACCCAGATTTTACTGAAAAATGAGAACTGTTACACTGCAGTATCCTGTTTCGCTCTTGAATTGGGGAATGCTCCTCTGAGGACACTTCTTAAAGAAGGAGCAAAGGTTAAGAAAGATTAGAGCAAACTAATGTTTAAGTGCCATGTATCTCTTCATTAATTTTCTTTCCTGTTCTATGATAATCTTTATCCATTCCACACCCAGACATTCTGCTGTGGCTTTGAGACACCATGACACACTGGATGAAGCAATTTCCTGAAGATGGACCCTTATAACATGCTAGAATTGTCCATCTGTGTAAGATCTGTCTGAGTGATTTAGGAATCAGAGTTCCTCCCACCTCGTGTATGTGGAATAAGGCTATTAGTTGCACAAAATGGTAGAAACAAGGAGCAAAACTTCCACCAACTCAGAATGTTTCCTCACACACCTAAGTCTTAAGAAATGAAGACATAAAGTATAATTTTGTATTTATACCTCTTCTGCCTCTCCAAGTCCCATCTAGACCTTAAAATTATTGTCAGTTATGAAAACTTTGCAAAGTGAAGAAAGTGTGAATAAATACATTGCAAGAGAAAAAAAGTTGTAAAGCAAAGAATGAAGTGTATCTCAACTGCAGCTAGACAACTTAATTTCTAAATAAATTAAAAAAGAAAAAAGAAAACAAAAAAACATATACACTGCCTTGCCTGAACTTGTTACTCATCAAATCTTTGTTCTGGGAACAACACTGCACTTGCAGTGCTCACTCTTGCAACAACCTCAGCTCCTGCCTTGCCCATTTTTAATGGCACCATCAATGGTTAAGAACTCAATGCATACTGAGTGGCAGGTGGCCAGGCTGGAGAGTAATAATGACCAAAGTTTTCCCCTACCAACACTCTGTTCAGAGCTCTTTTCTATGTGAACATCAATTTTTGTGAAGCATATGGACGTACCCAAAATAATATTTGGAATTCTCTTTTTGGCATGGCTGAGATGATTGGCAAACATGTTCCAAAGTTATTGGAGACAGAGGTAGATTCACAGCTGACAAAGCAAAAGTGTGACTGAGTAATCATTATTTCTTTAGGAAAGCAGTTTGGAAGTGTGATCATATTTTATAGTAAGAGTATCATAATTAAGGTATGATTAGTTTGGGTTACTTTGTATTTAAAGTGTAGTGTTCTTTCTTCCTGATACCTGAGTTACTACTACTTTCAATATATAATAAAAAATAGTAATATAAATGTAGTGTAGTAAATATAGCAGTATTCTAACTGCATTTCTAGAAAAAAGAGAAAAAAGGCAATAGGCATATGAATTAATGTTAATTATATGTTGATAAGAACTATTACAACAGAAATACATTACAATTTATAGTTAATTGCATAAATTACAGTATTGTAAGACTACACCAATATTTCTAACCCTCAAGCAGAAATTTTAATATGTAACACTTCAGCATGCACTATAAAAGTAGTGGACCCAAATATATTTTATGTATCTGAAGGTGGTTTTGGAGTACTATGTAAGTACAAGCTATTTAGCTTTCAGAAAAATCTTGGAACAAGAAAGTATTTTTCAAATCCAAGTTAGTGTATTGAAAACTTAGTCATGTGTATTCACACACAGACAGAAGAATCTGTCTTTACTGAAGGTTTAAATCTTTATTGTAAAATTATCAAGTAACACTATTTTGCCTGTAGATATTTTGTGGGTGAACATCAGTTTTAGGAAGATCTGCTCTATATACTCAATTAAGAAGTACAATGGTTAACATCATCCAGTATTTATCCAAACTGAAATACACATTTCAAACAAAAATATTGTCAGAAAGACTGTCAAACTGCCACATATTATGTTTAGAGACTAATAAAATATGACTAAAACTCAAGCTCTCACAAAGCCTGAGCATTATCTTGAGCCTGCTTTCACAACACACGCATACTTGAGTATGAAAGCAAACAATTCAACATGATCATTTCACAGAAGATGTTTGAAGATTTTCGTTTGCTTTCCAGGGAAAAGGGAAAAAAACATACCTTTCCAAACTTGAAAAGTTGTGAAATGGAGCAGTTTGTACTTTGGCTTTGTTTGATAATAACATAAGAAAATAAAAAGGATAAAAAATAATTACCAGTGTCTTCCTTTTCTTCCAAGCTCATCTGGTATAACAGCAACACAATGGGTACTAATGTGTTTTGCTGCTTCCCAAACAACCTCTACCATCTAACCCCCTTAGAAACTAGGAGTTAGCATACTGAATTCTGCAACTTTGATGTAAAGAAGCAAAACAGAGCAAGTCCCAGTAATGTTTCTTTAATTTGAGGTGCTGTCTTTCTTCCCTCTTCGCTACTGCTATCAGTAGAACAAGTACAGCTTTGTTAATAGCTTGATAGCTTAGGAAACATGCCTCAGCCCTTCTTTAGACTAAGCATAAAAGTGTGAATAAGGCTTCGTCTTCATGAAGTGTATGTCCATTGGCCTTCTGTTGGGACTCCTTCAGGGTGCTACTGTGTGCCAGTTAGAGAGGTAGTTGCTTTAAAGTCCTTTCACGTTGTACAATTGTGTACTCTGCCCTAACATGGCATGCAGACCTGGTCTTTGGCTGCTGGAAATTTTGTAACCTCTGATGGAACAACTTTTTTTTTTTCCCTTTGAAATTGCAATCCTAACTAGTCATCATAACAGGTGTATCACGCTCCAGTTTTTACCAGTTCACTTTTTCTACAGCCTATTTTAAAAAATCCTGTTAACTGTCATGTAAATTCCTCTGTATTACCCAGGAATAAGTACTTTCTCATCAACATACAAGGATGTATGTATTCCATTTTCCACTTTACTGATATTCACTGTGCTAATGTATAGTTCCACCTGGACTCTAAGAAGAGATCCAAAGAGAGCTAATGGTGATGTTTGTGTCTGCTCAGCTATACAAATATCACTTTAAATCTGCATGTATTCATAAATGTATAGTCAAGGAACTAAGCACCACTACTTTTATTGAGAGAATATCAGAGCTGCAAAGACAAGGTCAGGTGTCAGGAAATAGTGAAATGCAAATTAAGTGAAACCTTATCTCTGCCTTCTCTACTATGATCTTTTCATTCTTTCTCGTCTGTAATTAGAAGACTTACATATCAGTACAGTATTGGTACAAATAGAATATTAGTAGTCAGCAATGCAAAGTGTAGCTTTAATACGGCATATTTCTGAGAATAACAGTCTTTACTATAAGCAAAGTAATTGCAAAGACATATGGAATGAATATTCCATCCAGTCTTCCATTTTTTTATGTGTAGAATACAGTTAATTAAGAGTTAATAGTTTCATAGTACGTGAACATCTTAGTCCTCCATTGCAAGGGTAATACATAAGCAACAGGAATAAATCCATAAAACATTAAATATTTATCCCTAAAAAATGAACCCTCCATATGTATATAGAGGCCCTGTTCAAGCCGTGCCTGGCATAAAACAAAGGAATGGATAAAGAGGTAGGTCTAAACAATTTTTCTCTTGACACTATGGCAGAGTTGGTTCAAATATGACTGAAATGTGAATCAAATCTCCCAAAGAGCTGCTTGAAATTTTCTAGGTAGGACTGACTTTCTACTGTCCACTCCATTACCCAAGGACTGTAACATTTTGGATTTCTGTACTCATTCTTCCTCCTGCACTACATAATTACTCAGAACAGTTGTTGAAGAAATACAGAAGATTCTTACAATACTGAGTAAAACTCAGTATCAATAAATGTAAAGTAATGTACATGAATGAAAATGTTATTTTATTTATACCTGCATTCTGCCAGGCTCTAAATCAGCTATTGCCACTCTGGAAAGCAGCATACAGTTCAGTCTCTTAAACTACAGTCTGAACATCCATCAGCAGTTAAAAAGGCAATGTAAGTAGTAGGGAAGAAAGTGAAAACAAAGAGATCATAATCATAACACCAAACAAATACATTCTGCAGCCATGTCTTGAATACTTCACACAGCTCCAGTCATCTGGTTTCAAAATAACCATATAAGAACAAGAGAAGCAACAGAGGAAGTAGAAGTCCCATAATTCCTGTAAGATGAAAACCAAAATAGAGTAGGGAAAAGATGGATAAATTGAGATGTGAGGATTTTATAATCCTGGAAGCCATGGAGGTGATGAATAAGTTATTCCCTACTTCTGATAAGCACGAGACGTAGACATCGTAGAGTTGCCAGTGAAATTAGCAGGCAACAAAGTGAAGAAAGGTTTTTTACAACACATGTAATGGAACAAGGGAATTGCTTGTCACAGGAGGCCAAAAATGTAAATGTCTTCTGAAAGGCTAGGCACACTGCTGAAGGACAGGTCCACCTCAACTGCAAAGCCTGAGATAAATAATAATCAGCACTTAAGCAATTCTTCTAAACTGGAAGGTATGCCAGGGGAATTGGATAAGTTTGCCTGGTATCTTATGATCTTTAAGTATGTACTGCTGACCACTCTTCAAGGAAAACATGGGTCAAAAAATGTCTTTGGTCTAGGCAATTTGGTTGCTTTTCATTCCCAATGTTAGCCTCAAGTGCGTATGCTTTGGTATATGAGAAATCTACCCCTGAAACCTTTCAAACAATTGCCCACCATTTCTTGAACAATATGGGAAACAAATTTCTGTTGTATCCATAAGTAAGAAATCTAGCCTTGCCATACAAAAATGCTAGCTTCTTTAAGACACTTTCTACTTAAATCCCATGATTTTCCTATTAATGAAGACTAAACCATGGCTCTGAATCACTACTATGACTTCTGTAATTCCTTTATGTGTTCACTTGTGTAAAAATTGGAATAGTACAACAGCAAGCCAGTCCCAGATTTTCATAAACTCTGAAAGAAGCTAGTAGTGGCATGCATATTCTTCATAGAATAATACATATCACAAATTAATGCAAGATCTGTGACTTAATTACAGCAGCAGTGACCACTGCAGCAAACCTCTGAACTTCAATTTGCTTGCCAGGTTTGGAGAAGTATTCCTATTTATATAAGCCTAATAGTTTAGAATTTAAATTTCTGGTCTGTGTAAGCAGGGACATAAATATAAAGCTATTATGCTAAGGTATAACCAGCCAAGTATCAGATTTTAAGTTTGATGGTACAGGCAATAGATCCTTTTATTAACAATAAAATATAAAATATAGAATATAGAATATAAACCACAGACTATAGAATGTAATATGCAGTGTATGAATTTGAGGGTAGTTTTCTACGACTACACAGTACTCAGCCATATGAAAACAGGACTGGGGAGGCCTTGAGAGTTCACACCTTTATATGAAAGCAGAGGAAATTGTATCTGTGTTATTCATCATGGGTGTTTGCTTACCAATAGTAAGAAATCTTCAGAGATCTGTTTCAGTGCCTTATTAGTACTGAGTGCTTTCCTGGTGTCTAACCTAAATCTACCTTGCCATAATTTATTTCCATTGCTGTGTGTCTTATCTATGAGGCACAAGGAGTAGAGTTTATTCTTTTCATCCCTATACTTCAACACAGTTGAACACCTATCATATCTCCCCTTCGTTTCTTTTTTCTAGGCTGAACAGTCCTGACACTTTTGACATCCTTGCTGTCCACTGCCTCAACAGAAAACAAATATGAAGGGTTTAGGAGGGCACAAAAAGTCTCTTCACTTTGCCCAGTCAGAGCAATGATCAGATGCAACTTTACATCTCTAAATCACAGGCCTTGCCATGCTTGAGCACTTCCTCCATGACAGGCAGTTCTGGGAGGCAACAGAGCAGCTCTTTCCCCCAGGAGAAACTCAGTAGTTAGAGTAGAAAATATAGCTAAATGGGCCTCTGATAAGGGTCCCTACTGTTTTGATTAAAACACTGGGGGCTGACAGGTTTTTGTCCATTGTAAAGATCATACAGTTACTCTCATCTATGAGACTTCAGCCACCAGAAAGAGAAAAATAAAACAAAACCAACGCTCATTTCTGGGTGCTGTTTGGTCATGACTAATGAGAGACTAAGAGAGATTTGCTGTACCCTGTTACATAGGCAAATGCAAATTACCTTCTTTTCTTCCCTCCACCCCACCCAAACTACTCAGCTTACACTTGTCACTTAATACCCTTCCTCTGCACACTCACTTGTAATGAACCTCAACAAAGAAAAGATCCCTATAAATTTCTTATTATTTTATGCAGTAGCCTGGTTCCTACAAGAGGGGCAGAGCATTTCTACTCTAGATGATCAAGAATATTCGGGGTTTACCTTTCCCAGCCAGTAAAAATGTCAGACTCAGACAACCTGCATTATGAGTGGCATTTCTAACCCACTCCATGCCCCTGAGAGGTGGCTGTGTAAAAGACAGCCATGAGTTTTTGGACTGGAAGTATATGTATATATATATATATGTGGTTATATACTTATGGGTAGGTATAAATCCATATAATATACATGACACACTATATGTATGTATGTGTGTATGTACAACATACATGAGGAAAAGAAGTTGGGCTACGCTGGATCTTCTTTAGTTTCAGTTCCTTAGGGTCCCAGGAAGGAAGATAGACATTATTTTTCTTTGGCTTTTGATCTCAGATGGGGTTAGGAAGACTTGTTTGCCAAACTGCTTATGCTGGGGCAGTTGTGGCACATGAGGCAGGATTACAGGTGCTGATAGGTCAGACATGGAGGTGTCTGGTGAGTGCAGGCACACAAAGTGTGCAGTACGGTCTTCCCAAGTCACCATTACGCATGATGGAGCCCAGTTGTCCTGGGGATGGCTAAACACCTGCCTGCCCGTGGGAAGCAGGGAATGTACTCCTTATTTTGTTTTGCTTGTTTGAAGTATTTGCTTTGCTTATCAGGCTGCCTATACCTCATCCCACAAGTTTTCATGCTTTTGCCCTTCCAGTTGTCTCCTCCATCCCACTGAGGAGGAGTGAGCAAGAGGCTATGTGGGTCTTAGCTGCCTACTGGGGTTAAACCATGACACAGGGAAATGCCAGTGTTGTTACTACAGAGAGGGTTAACAGACTATTCCATTTGTCTTTTGGTGTCTTGACTGTCCAAAAGAAAAGAGAATAGAGGCAAACAAAGGAATACAAAAATAGGGAAAATTGAAAGAGCATAATATGTGCCCTTTTCATTTTAAAGTATATTTATACACACATGCAATGCTTGAATCTTTTGCATATAATTATGTATTACATTATAAAAAATATATAGATAGAAGAAGTGTTACTAGCCGTAAGCTCCCTCTCCTCCTCTTTGGGAAACTTAATGTTCTAATTGTTGTCAATGTATTAACATAAGGCCCAAAATAGCCCTTTAGATCAGTTTAGGCTGTTTGGAAGCAACCTGAACATAGTGCTTCATAGAAAAAACTACTGCTGAACAAACCTAGTTCAAACTAGAAGTTGCTCGAGTTACTTACTTTTGTCTTCAAAAAACAATCTTAGATGTTCCTAGTAGATTCTAGTAGCTTTCGGGAGCAAAGCTGAATAAGTCAATAAGGAACTCTGAGACTGATGAAAGAAAATGTTGGAGCAACCAAGAGGGAATAGCACCTTTTACAAATCTTTGATACTTTTAGGCCACATTTTCTGTCTTTTAGGTATATTTTCCCCATATTCTTTTACCAAAAATCTAAATTATGTCCATTTCAGTATTTATTTTTTTTTTATTTGTGGGCCTGTACAGAATGACACGTTAAAGTGAAGAGGACATTTCCTAACTGACAATTGATTCTAAGTACAAACCAGCTGCAAATGAATGGGGAGCAGAGACACTCATGGGCTTTTTAAATCAGAAATCAGAGCAAACAGATCAGGAGAGTTCTGTTTGGTTTTTGTATTTTAGGAAAGCACTGAATTTGATTTAGGAGGCTTTGATCTAGGCCCATTATCTGAGACGTAATTCTGGCAAGAATAAAAATTACAAGGTACATCTCCTAGAACAGATTTTGAGGTAGAAATACTGTGAGAACATTTCTGCAGTTTTTCTGCCTGTTACTACCTTACCAGAGACCTGGAAAATCATAGTGTAGATAGTTTAGATAATGGCTGAATATATGGGAGATATTTTTGAAATTTCCTGTTTAAAGGAAAAAAAACCCCAAACCCCACCTTTTCTCCTTGGTCTGATTGTTTCTCTTTGTTTTCTCACCTTTGTACATGAAGAATACACATTTTAGTGCCAGTTTTTGTAGATTTTTATTGGACAATTCACCTTAAAGCATGTCCTCAGTAGCACCTAGTAGTAAAAAAAGTTCCTAATAACAAGGTCTAAATCCTACATAGGTATGTTGATAATGGATTAACTGTTTTTTTCTTTCAAAGCCAAGGCTGGGTTTCTGCTTGTTGTTTGCCTCTCAGTTCTGCTGTGAGAAAGCTAAATGGTGCTAAGGGCAGCACACTCCCCTTCTTAAGCAGGAGGGACGAACCCTGTGTGTCCCAAGCTCACAGCACCCATGTGAACACCAGCCTGTCTCTGGACTTCAAGGCACCAAGACTTGGTGAGATCCTTACCGCATTCACAGATGGCTAGGCATCTTGTGGGAAGATGGAAAATACAGGGCGAATTTATGGAGTAGTGAGCAACCTCAGCAATAACAGAACAGGCTCCCTCTTTCCTTCTCTCTTCCTCTTTCCAATGTGCATTTTTTGTGTGTGAGGAGTGCATGCACTCATACTAGGAAGAAGCCAGGCCACAGAGAGATCTAGTATAATTTTGCTGAAGTCTCTTTTGCTTGTTCCTGAAGTTCAGAAATCCCCTGGCATGTCTCATGTCTGGGGGAGTCATACTGCTAGCTCTGTAAAACTGAGTGACTACAACATTAGGAAGTCGTCAGGGCTCCACACTGTGCTACGTGAGGCTGGCTCAGGCTCCATGAGAGCAAGGACTTTTCTGAGGACTAGCAGTTGATGTTCATCAGTATTACATCTTCTAAGAGCTAGAATCAGACTATGTACAATTTAAAAGAGTTCATCTTTGCTCTCATTCAGGTAGAAATAAGTGGGATGCCTAAAATACTACATAGTCTCATGTACAATTTCACAAATACCATCATAAGTCACATGACAGACAGTATAGATTAATACCGCTACTTTCAATATAATGGAGATTTCTCTGCTTCCACAGTGCCATACACTGTACCAATAAGAAACTCAGCTGATTTTTTTTTCCTTTCCAACCATTTCCAGTTATATCTGTATCACACTAAATGCTGCTGCTCACATCTCTACACAGAAACGCATCACGACCAAATATTTCTTACAGCTATTGCTAAACATTAAAAAGAAGATAAAATTCAGACAAAGATGATGTGAAAAAAAATGTTAATGTTACAAAAGCAAATAATCAGAATGAGGAAATGCTATAATTGAGGCTTCTAAATAGTGGAGTGATGGAATAAGCTCCAGAGAGAAAGTACAAGAAGTTTAATTTTATGATAGTGACATATCATCACTAGTTGGCATGTGGGAGAAAACTGTTTTAGTTGAATAAAACATAATTTATGCTTGTTGCTTATTATGGAAAAGCAATAGAGGCACTGTGTTAATATCATCTTACCAAGTTCATATTAACATGAGGTTTAAATACTTATTTCTTTTAGTTACCCTTGAAATGGCAATAAACGACATGCAGAATTTTAAATGCTATTTGAATGTGTTTATGGGAGCTCTTTGAAAAATAAATTAATACAGAAAGAATAACAGATTGCTTAAAAATTTCCTGGTTGTTAAGTGCCAGCTGCTTTTTGTGTACTGATTTCTAGAGTTTAGTTATACAACCACGGCGTGAGATCATTTGAAAGTGTTTTAGCCATGGTAGAAACTATGTATTTAGAGATGAACCCATTAAATTTGATGACACATTTGCTGCAGAATGAATACTGGCATTCATCTTGTGGTCAAAAAGAAAGGAAGCATCCAGACACTCTCACCAAATACCTGTGTAGCCTTGGGAAATGTAGAACTCAGGAGTTCAAATGTCACTTCTTCCAGCTGCAATTCCCATGCAATTCATTGCCCTTCTTATTGACTTAGGCCTTGTGCCCTGAAGTAGATGATATTTAGGAAAAAGCTTTCTTCTTCCCTCCATTTAAAAAAAAACAACAAGCAAAATCATATTAGCTGACATTTCATGGAAGTCCAGTGTAAGTCCCAACCTTCTAACATGGTATCATTCCCAGTATTAGCCACCATGGGAGATTGACATACAGAGCTAGCAAACCAGGTTTTGTTGTTCTTTCTCTCTAACAAGATCAAGAGATAAAATCCAGTATTTCCCTTTAAACACTCTCTACAGTGTGATTTAGTTCTCCAAAAGTCATTTTCCTTTTCCATTTCTTAATGGATAACAGAAGGCAATACGAATCTCAGCTACATCAGATATGCATCTTAATGCAGATTTCTTGGTACTAATCTTAGCACACCAAACCCAGGAATTTTCCAAAGACATGAAGTATTTGTCAGTCATATGCATTGATGTACAGATAATAAAAATAAAAATAAGTAAGATCACTCTCAAGGAAATGATGACTTTAGCTATGTGGGCACTTAGGATTTCCACCTGTGAAAAGTTTATATTGATTTTGCATGTGCACATATATTGGTATGTATATGTATATCTTATATGTCTATGTATATCTTATACAAAGATATACATATAGAAGTCCAACCAGTACCAAGAGCTGCCCAGAAGAATGAAAGCAAGCCATTTTAAGACTTTGAGATATATTTTTGCTCCATACTGGGTTTTTTACATTTTCAAATAAATATTATTAATTTACAGATAATAGCCCAAGCTCTTGGATTTAGGAGTGATACAAGACCAGCGTGAAATGTGGACAATTTTGGGAGTTAAGTTTAATTTAGGGGCTAGAACCTTTTTCTTTTTCTCTTACTTTCTAGCTCATTCCCTATATCACTAACTTCTCTCACTCCCTTTTGCTTAATAAGAATTTTTTTTAAGTGGTTACATTTTTGCTTCAACAGTACTTCAGGAAAATATGCTGATGAACTACTCTGTTACTAAATTATAGTTTTAGAAAGAAAGAATGAAATCCCTTTTCTCTTTTTTCTTAAATGATGGGGTTTTCTTGCATTTATATCACAACTTCTTTGGTTTGGTTTCCATGCAGATTGGTGGAGTTTCATGCAGACTGGCATGATTTATTGACAGCTGTTGGTACCTCCTGTACAAAGTGGGCAGTTCCAGGATACACTGCAAGTTCTGATCTGTAATCTGCAGGTACATTTCCTGTTCATTCCTGCCTATGACTATTTATATATTCGTGCTATTAATATATATTACCTCAGTGATGACGTTCTTAAATATTACATCCTAAGCAATCACTCTGAACTACTCTTTATAAGTTCTTAACATGAGAAATCAGCCATATGTGAACAAAATACAAAAGTACAAATACTCTGAGCTTGAAAAAAATCTTTGTAGGATAGATATGACTGTGCCATTAATTTCATTTTTAATTCTGAAAAAATTACTCTTGACTGCTGTCAAATGGCAATATTGACATATTCAGCCTCTTCAGATGACCTCTTAATAGGATGGCAAGATTACTTTTTGCTAATATAATCTAAGTCTATTGGTTATCTCATAGGATACAAAAATGTAGAACTTAGCAAGAAAGTCATATTTTATCATTTGTTTTTTGTAAGTAATAGAGTTTAGCCTCTCACCATATTAAAATTTCTTTATCCATTTTTCTTTATTCTTCCTTGTAATCACAATCATTATCTTCTCATCTGAACCAGCCAAAATTTAAAGAAGGTTGAGTTTCAGTCCTCAGTTTTATTACGATAGCAAACTCTGCACATGCTGTGTTTTCATATTCTTCCAAAACAGACTATAGAAAAGTTTATAAGTAAATAAATAAATAAATAAGAATGATCATAGCAAAAGTTGAAATTCCTTTAAAAAAACAAGTATCTCAGGATAAACTACACTTTTATTCAATATTACGCTCATTCAAATTCATAATGAAAGTAAGCAATTCTTGCTATTGCTTATAATTAACATGATCTACCTTGTAGATAAATACCTATTATGTAAGGTTTTGTATAAAGTGTAGCCAGTATGCCTTATTATATGAAATTAAAGAATGTTGTAAATACATTAAAAATCTCACAATGTCAATGTGAACTACTGAAAGAACTTGAAAAATAATGCAAGATCTTGTCACCTTACTTTTGTCACAAGTTCATGAGTCTTCATAGTTTCTTCAATATGTTTAATATAACGTAATAATGTAAAACTGAAAGCACTCAAAAGTGCTCTCTTGGGACTCATTCCAAGCCCTTTTTCTTTTTCCTTTTTCATCATTCAGTCTTTCTGAACCCCTGGGACAACCACTTTAAAACAGTCTGTGGTGGTGTGATTTATATTTATATATCTAATGAAGCCTATTTTCTAATAATTATTCTGATTTAATTTAAATAACTCCCTATCTGTTATTCTGCTAGGGATGGCCAAAGGAAATTGCTGTATACTTTATTATCAACTGTAAATCTGTGGTCAGTTAAAACACACAATAACATGTCTTGGCAACAGCAGGTTTTTCTCTTTTGCATCTATATTCTTCTCTCAGTATATTTTATCACTTCTTCCACACAGTGATAAATAAATAAATTTTGTTTTAGTACAGTTGAAAACCATAAAGGATTACATTTGCAAGTGATGGAAGCAAGGAACATTTGCAGTCATCAAAACTGTATGCAAAATGATTACAAAAGGAAGTCAGTCTAGGAAAAATATAACACTAGTGCAAGGTTTAGTTACGCAACAGAATGCAGAAAAGTTTTTTTAATAATTATTCACAGAGAGAAGAAAATAGAAAAAATTTGGTTAGAGCCAACTGCAAAAATGGGAAAGAATGAGATTTAAAAAGATCCTTAACTAATTTCCTTGGCTTATGCTAATTTACCTGGCACTGTATTATGAGGTGATTTTGGTTACCCAGATATAGCTGGGGATTAGTACATCCACAGATACATACATACGAGTAAGACCACTCCATGTTCCACAGATTAGTCACTGCTAGGAGAATAAAACATGTGTTCTATTAGGCATTGTAAATGCTAGAAAAGACAATCAAAGAACCAAGAAATTATTTTGACTGTGTGAAGGAAAGTTATCACAGGATGCATCGTGAATCAAGCAGCGCTCCTTAGTCTGTGCCAATGGATTTGCAGTTCTTTCATTAAACATGGACTGTTGTTTTGCTACATATAATTCCATGTGAAGTGATATCACAGGCTGAAAAAATGTAAAAATTTTGCAGAATATGGAGTAATGGTAACATAGAGTGATCCTCATAATAAAAACCATCCCTGATGGGCCAGCCCCATAGCTCAGAAAAGGACGTATAAATGCCCCCATAGCTCTAGGATAAATTAGATTGTGAGCAGAGGAGCATTTTTTCAGTGTTTTTACACTTGCTCAGGTAAACATGCTATAGTCACCCAGAAGAAAATTCCTGACTGAGTACAACCCATTGGTTATCTCCTTATATCTTTTTGCCTCAAATAGGCAGCAGTGTCAAAGAGGGGATAGACACAGATCTCTGTGAATAAAAACTGTGTTAAATTTGTTAGGAACGGCAAACAAAGCAAGACATGTTGGCAGCAGGAACAAATGTGTACAAAGGTATTACAAATTTTCAAATGGAAGGCAGATGGGCCAGTCAAGTCATTTATACAGACATATCACCTTGGCTTAATCTCTGCCCCACACACCTTTGTAATCTTCATCCTAAAAAAAAAGGGTCTTATTAACATGGTAACACACTGGTTTTCAGAGAAAGTTGGTCACATAACCGCTCGCTTCTGCTCAAGTCCTGTGAAATCTCTCCCAGCTGAAGTTTACTGGGGGGGGTTATATAAAAGTTGCTTTTGCCAGAACTGCTCTCCCAAGACAGGATATCAGCACTAATCCAGCAATGAACAGTGCAGCATTTCTTCTAAGACTGAGCATTTGCTGACTAAGCCCCATGTACGTACGGGTTCAATCTACTGACAGTTTTATTGATAGAGATAATATTGAAGAAAGTGGATAAGAGTAAAACATCAGGTCATTAATTTCTCTAACTACTTCTTCTTGAAATCTATTTTAAAGAAAAAGCAGAGCTACTAAATTTAGAAAATCAGAATTTACAAATTTACTTGTTGTAGGTCAACAGTTAGAGTGATTTCAGTGCAAGGCCTTTTAGGATATAATACCAGTAGTAAATTTAAGGTCCTAGTAATTATTATTTTTGAAAGCAAGCAGAGCTTGGCAGAACTAGAAATCAAATACAACTATACAGCAATGATTTGAAACACTATGAAACAACCTAGAGACAGGAGAGAAAATTAAAGCATGAATGGTAGTGCATAATTATATAAATGAATTTGCAGAGTAAGTTACATGCAAAACTAACAGTATAAGAAACATTCTATTAGAGTTAACATTTGCTCTGTGCTGTTTGGAATACTGTATAGAGCTCTGGGCATCTCCATACCATGAAGATACTGACAAATGAGAGGGAGTGCAGAAAGCAGCAGCAAAAATAGTCAGGAAAGAAGAACTGACTTGTGAGAAAAGATTGAGTCATTAGGGAGCAAGTATTTGGAGTGCATAATTAAGTGCGCAACCAGTTCCTGTGGTGAAATCTATTTTTTAACCTCTTAGAAATTTAGATAGAAAAACTAGCCTTGTATGAATATTTTTCAATTTCTCTGAAGATCACTGAGAATTTTCTTTTTTTTTTTCAAACTTAGGAAAATATTTTTTTCATTACTGGTCAGTCATTTACATGAAGATGATATTACAGTCCTTAGCTGGCATCATATGTGATCTTTGGAGTTGTCCTCTTGTTTTTAACAGTCACAGTCACGCAAAGTTATTGAAGGCTTGCTAGAACTGCTGGCAGAGACCTCTGTATTTGCTTTGCTAATGATATTTTGAAGATTCTCTGGGACTTCTCTTAGTAGCTTAGGCACCTTCATTTTTTATTGTCAGACTTTGGTAAGAGAAAAGTACAAGTTGGGGAAATGCTTTTTCCTTGTTTCAGGAAACTAGTGATCACTGACAAAGTCATAAAACTTATTAAAAACACCACTTCCCCTCAAGTTCTTCAGTATGATGATGACAGCGTATCATAGTGGTAAATGGATAATCAGCAGTTTCTCCCACGCTGGTTCTGGTACTTGCCTGGAAAAAGAACCTCTCCAAGGTGTCCTAGCTACATGAATGAGAGAGATGCAGGGAAGAGAGGCACAGAAACAGAGATCTGAAGCTGATATTTGAAAAATCTGTGATGGATCATGTCCTCCTAATGTTGGATGGGTGAGCAAGAGACTGTTATCATCAATTCATGGGGTACAGACAGGGCATGACAGAGGACTTAACAGGTGGCCTAAAGTAAGCTGGGCTGAAGCACAGGGGTGAGAAAACAGAAGGTCCTCATGAATTTTCTGGGGAATTTACCTTTCTGATTTCAAATCTAGTGATAATGCTGACTATGAAGTTAGCAAACAAGATACTTTTGCCAGGCTTCTACAAGAATTTGATGATTTATAACTACCCTCGAGTCAGCTAGAGCACCTTATTGATCATTACTCCTTGGGCATGAAACACCAAGCTTATCAGGTCACTCTATGCTGGCTTAGTTAATAGGCAAAAGTAAGGAATAACAATAATTTTCCCTACTAAAAAAGAAAAAAAACACACAAAACAAACAAACAAACAAATAAATAAATCCTAGATTATTCTAACCAGTCAAGGTTCTCTTTGGTTGCTTCTAGCACAGTTCGTGCTTCTATCGCTTCATAAAGTTTGTGACTCAGTCTTACCCCTTTTCCAAGGCATACCCTTCATGCCTGCAAGTTTTCTTACAATTATTTCTTTTGTACTGCATGTGTTTCTAAAGTTGATGTTCTTTCTCTCTCTCTTGAGTAGGAAATGTAAGATGGATGGACATGACTGAGAAACTGTACATCTCTCCATCTCCAAGCTATGGTCTCCGTTCATATTTATTTACATCTTTGTAAGTGTTTGTTTACAGTTCATGCTGACTGGGTACTTGGGTGTTCATGGAGTAAGATAAAACTAAATTGTTTTCTTCTCACTCTTCTTCCTTTTCTACTAGATTGCTTAATTATCACGTCATATTAACAACGTGAGATCTATTCTTGTGCGTATGAATATCTACCACGATTATATATTAATAATATTGAAAATAGAGAAACAAGGTTGTATTAAAAGGATTATTATTTATTTATTTTTAAAGTAAAGCTCTGAAACTCCACCCTCAGTTCACAAAATGTGTATAGGTATTGCTGCATATATCATATATTAGACTACCCACAGGTGTGGAATCTTGTACAACTGGAAGGTTAAATGTTGACAGCCAAGTTTTGATTGCAAAAGACCTTGGTCTCTATGGCAAATCAAATTCTTAAACTTTATTTATTCATGATGGTGGACTTAAAATGGCCAGTCAGACTTTTATGAAAATACAGTAAAATGCAGCCACTTCTTGAGCAGTCACACATTATGCCAAAACTTTAAAAATAATTTTAAGGTTCAAATAACTGCATTTTAAAATGAAAAGAATAATAGACTCTCAAACAAGCCAGTGACAACTCCCCAAAATATTTTTCCTATTTTTGCCCATGGAATATTAGTGACAATTTCTTTTTAATTAAACACAAACCAAGTTCCAATATTTATTGGTGGTTTACTTTTTTTTTAAACTAAATCCATGTTTTCTAATCATTGTCTGTTGCAACATGATATTTTCAGAAAAATGCCTGCTAGAAAGTTTAGACATGGTAGTTCAACTGTAAGCTTCTGGGGACATCCACGTTGTATTATGCTTGGCTTAAAATGAGCAACTCCTGCTAGATTCAGCAAAAATAAAGCACAATGACCTCTTCAGCTGGACACTTCAGCAGCTGGTCTATAACTTAAGCAGAGTTTTGCTTTACGCTTTCTAAACTGTCCTGGGGATTGAATAGACAACATATAAAAATATGACAGGAAGATGATGGATTATGGGTCATAAGTCTCATTTCAGCCATACAAATAAAACATCATGCTTGTGTGTTATGATAATACATTTAATGGACAGAAATTAGCAGATGTTGATTGCATTCTAGTGCACACAGCATACCAAAAATCACAGAGGAATGTTTAAAAGATTGTAAAGAGACCATACCATTGGATGCCTGTAAAGCAGAGTTAAAGTAGCAAAACCACAGGAAAGACAGTTTGGTAGTTGTCTGGCTTTGGTTTAATCGTTCCTCTCTGCCAAATGCAGTCATTAAAGTATAACAACAATTGTATGCAGTTTAGTTTAAAGTGAATGGTAATGCTTTTTCTGCCCCTTCCTAAGTAATACTTTATAGCTGTCAAAACATGAGGTTGTGGCAGACTCTTCTTAAAATAAAACTTCAAGAAAAATTTTGGAAAAAAAGTATGAATGAAACTTTGTAGTTCAGTGCCATTCAAAATTCTATAAATTATCCACTATAACATATACAAGCACCAAGATTTGGCCCTGCTCAGTTACAACTTGGAACAAGCTTTTATACATAATAGATATATGCACACAAAGAGAAATGCAGTTTCATACAAGAACTACCTCTTTAAAGATTCAGATGTGAAAGCTAGATTTACTTCTTTAAAAGAATGACTTATGTGTGCAGTATGTGTTGAAATCCACCTTAACCCTTTTTCCAGTCAGGTAACATTTCTTTTCAGGAGCCTATGAATCTTGTCAATTTTAGAATTCTATCACCAATCACTGAATTTTAAAATTTCCTGTTTTCATATGGGGCCACATGCAGTAACTTTTGTCCTTGGCCACAAACCAGACTTAGTGGCAAAACTAATGGGTGTCCTCCCTGTTTTCATTAACAAATTGATGAGATTTGGATATAAGCTTTTTCTTTACTGTTTGGCCTCTTCCCAGTCATATAACTAGACCATCTGTATAAGCATTATCTGCAATAGTTTCATTTAAAAGTGGATTTAGAAATGTAGTCCAACTCAATCAGCTAATCATAAGCTAATATATGTAACAAAGACTGCTTTGTAGATGTACATATTACATTGAATTTACATGTACTTTACCGGAAATACAGGAATTCTAAGACAAAATGTACAAATTATTGTAATGTAGAATAAAGATCCTACACGTCTGTGCTGTTGATTTTATCACATTGCATGCCAGTTAACCACATAGTTGAGAGGCCTTTGTTCTAATTTTTTTTTTCATGGCCATGGCTATTGTAGCCTTGACTTATGGTGGAAGAAAGGCACTTGATGGATGAGAAGTCCATGAGTGGTCATTGCATGCAACACATTGTAAAATGAAGGCATATTCTATTGGTTTTGCAACACAATTTAAAACAAAACCAGGGAAACCAGATGGTGACTCTCCATCTCCATTAATTTTTATACCTCCTTTCAGTGGCAGATCAGCATGAAGGGACTTTCTCAAAGGGTTAACTATAAGAAGGACACTAAGTGATTATTAATGGTGGAGACTTACCTTAATTACCATTTTCACATTTTTTATTCAGGCTTTTTGCATGAAATTTCTGAATCACAGAAAAACTCAAATAATCACTTTTGTTCTATGCATTTTGTTTTCAAATATCAATTAGAATCTTCTCCCAGTGTCCCCAACGAAACAATTCAGTGGAAAGTATCAGGACATGCTATTGTACCATCACTCTTTTGAGACTGCAGCCAAAAGTTATAGGAATAAGTGAGTGTTTCAGGTCTCACTATATTTCCATCTCTCAGTACTTTGGGAATAACACAGTATTTAGTGATGCATTTTAGTTATTGCGAGTATCTACAAATTGTACCCACCCATTATAAAAAAAAACTTTTCTAAAACTGGAAAGACTGCAGTAATTTGTCTTAAAATCTGAACAGTGATTCTGGGACTTTGTACATTGTTTTTCCATTTGCAATCTTAGATTGTATTAGGATCACCATATTTTTCTATTATCTGCAAAATCACTGGCAGCGTGGAGGGTCTGGATAGGAATTTGTTGTTCATTTACTTTTTCAGCACAATTGCAGGATTCTACCCAATGAAATCTAGAGGAGCCATGTTCAAAACACACAAAGGGATGTGCAAGAACTGGTAGATCTGTGGAACTCCTTGCTGTTGGAAATTGTGGGTACTAAAAGTTTACATGATTCCAGGAATGGTGGATGAATTTCATGGAAGTGTGTTGAGGATTGCCAATACAGAGAAGCCATATTCATCGCAGGATGACTTCTGAGCTGCAAGTAGTCAGGGACTTGAAGTCTTCCCAGGAGAAATAGCATATCTTTTTTTTTTTTCTCTGTTCTTACTCTTGTGAAGGCACACATTTTTGCTCATTGCTGGAGAAAGAATTCTCCTTCAGATGGACATCTGGTCTGATTTGGTACACGCATTCTTAAAACAATTTTCTTCATTTCACTTGACCTAGACTATTTCTATTTCCTCAATGCCATACTCTTTTCTGTACTGGAATGATCAACTCATAGGAGAAAACTTTTTCAGTTCCCAGCATTTTCTCTTCATTGTGCTAACAAGTTAATGTGTATGGTTTGCTGTTCTTTGGAGAATTTTTGAGCACTGCAAGATCTTATGGTAAGCACTGAGATGAGGTATATCCAGACTGATGCTTTGTGCCTCTACCCAGAATACCTTTTTCTAGACTTGGTGCCGATGCATCTATTTCAAATTAGTTATTTCCATGGAAGAAAAATGTTATAAACTAAACAAATGTTGTAATATGTAAATAAAATCTGACTGCAAATACAATTGTGAAATTTTAATAATCTATCAGTTTCAGATATTTTGTACTATGCTATAAATGGTAATTTGAAATTTGTTAGCTTTGCATGCATTTCTAAGATTAAAACTATTAGAGCTCTGTTTAAACCCTTCGGAATTAAAAATAGAGAAAGAAAAATCTATTAAATGTCATAAGCATTCAAAATCTCCCCTAGATTTTAATTCCTTATTTTGAGCCACTTTTATTATGGAAGTCAGACCCAATGACACGCACTATGCTCTGTCTCACAGTTGACAATACAGTGCCATCAAAATCATAATTGTTAAAAAAAAGAAAGATTAAACATCTTACTCTACAAGTAATACATAATGTCATATACCTATTACTAAGAAGGCCCATCTTCTATGACCAAAGAGAATAACCTGATTTGAAGTAGAACTGAACAGAATTGTTAAACAATTCTTTGCATTTTAAGCAACATTTAATTAGAAATACACTTTAACCACCAAAATGATAAAAATCCAAGAGATTAAAATTTGAGTGTCAATTATCATAAAATTCATCATTGTAATTCTTATTAAAACTCAGTGTTTAGATAGGTAATGATTTTATAATATGGCAATTTGCATAAGGAGCCCTGAGATGGCTTATTATTTCGATCCTACACAATTACAATTCTAGCTCCATACATCAGAGCTCTTAGCAATGTAAAATCACTGTGCTAATTAATAAGCCATTTACTGACTGCAGCTAGTTATGGTGGTCCTGCAGCTGACCTTACGGAAGATGAGCCATCTCTGAAGTGCCTGTGTGTAACTACAAACATAATGATGTGCCAGGAGGGAATCATTAAAAATAATTTACACAAGCCTTCATTTACAAGATCTTTTGATAGCATGCTTCCCCGGTGTTTAGATCCACAGTGCAACCCCTACCATTTGGAAAGTGCCAAGCAGGAGAGTGAACGAGGATACCTAAGTGGTTAATTAAGAGCCATTCGGACGCCACAAGAGCCTCCTGAAAAATCCCTCTGATGTCTGCTGTGTCAAATGTCTCTCACAGGCAAAACCACAAGAGGTAGCTGCCATAGCAGGCTAATTATTGGGGACCAGGAGCAGCTGAGAATGGCCTGTCACTGAGTGCTTGCTGTGAGCACCCAAGCCCAGGACTGAGCAGAGCACGCTTTTGTGTCATTGGGCTTGAGAGAAACAGTGGAAATGAGGCAGTAATAATCAGGAGTGACTGAATAAGCCATAAAAGTGCGCGGTTGTAGATGAAATTATTCACTTGCGCTCTTTGATGTACTTTGTAACTTTTTACACTTTACTGTTATTCCACTTCCAACATGTGTTTTTTTAAGACATTTGTTTTGAATGCTTTTAGGAAAACACTAGCTTTACAAAGGCCCTATAGGGATGAACAAAGATTTCAAAACATCAAAGATAAGTTTTATGACATAAAAATAATTTCCAACTACATAAAAAGGCCCAACAAGAATTATATTTTTTAAAGGAAAATACATTTAATCACACTACATCATGAGACTACAGGAGAAAAGATGAACATTCACACAAAACAGTCTTCTCATTTCAGTACGGTCAGAATAACTAACCAGACTAAAAGAGTATGTCACTCCCTTCCTCACAGGAGTTAGAAATGAACATCATGAAAACACACAACACATGATTTATGTCTCCTTCAGCCAAGCCCCTGCAAGGTGGAGGAACAGAGCTATTGCCTTGTGTGCCATTTTATTAGTTTAGTGGCATTCAGTTGGTTTACTGACCTATGAGGGATTTTCCAAATCTGCATGGGGGATATGCGTTCTTTCTGCCAGCTTGCTTCTTCATTATGCAGCTAAGAGCAAGTGGTCCATATTCTTAGTGTGCAGACACTTTCCAAGCCTGTCTGATAGCTTATAAGTTTATTTTCTGAGGTGCATTGTGCAAGTGTTATGCGAGAAAGCAGCATGAGCACATTTCTCATGTGATCCTTGCTAGTGCATTGTGGCTGAGTGCCAAGACTGGGACTGGGAAGAATTAGTTTACTAAAGGCGGAGGCATCAACATAGTTTTTCTGTGCCTGTGTTTGTGTGGCTGCAGGTATTTGGGAGAGAGAAAGAGGAACCCACTGCGTGCTTGGCATCTTATTGATGATACTGACAGGGTTTATAAGTTTGCATGTGTGATATTTTTGAAATATAGACCATTTTGGCAACTTCATTGTAGTAAGAGGAGAATTACTTTTTTCTAGATGGAAACCACCCCCTTCAGGATCTCTGTGGTGTTTTCACTTGAAACATATTAGACTTATTAGACTTACTTTGTCTCATTTTTAAAAGAGCTATATAAATAAATTCTCAAGAATTAGAAAATACCTACCCATTACTTTTAAAATCACATCCCTTTGCAGAAGGAAAATACTATTTTTCTAATAACACTACATGTTTCTCAAAGGTATAAAAAAAATAGATTTCTTTCTAAAGCTCTGAGATAATTTTGCATAAATGAATTGGGTAGAATTGACCTCTCCTTGCTACAAGTAAGATGTATTGTTCAGGGCAATAATTTGGCCTCCTTCTGTAATCAGTGGAGACAGACAGCTTCAAAAGGGGGGTGGGTTCAAGCTGGTCACATTACACCTCTATCATAATACAAGACAAATCACTCTCTTACCACAGAGTAGGAATCAGCAGCCAGATCGGTCCCTTTATTTTCTTTAGGTGGCTAAAAATTCTATTTTTCTATAGTTGTCTATAGTCTGTAGAAGTGGTGAGAATTGCAGCCATACTTCACAGAGCAGAAGACCAAGATGCAAAGGAAAATTTGGAGAAGCAGTGCCATGAATGCAGCCTAGATCCTGGTGACTTCCAGGCTTGACTGACTCTGTACTGCTCATAAGTATAGAGAGACAGTGGGGAAACAGTCTGCGGTTCCACCCTGTGCCCTTGAAGGCAGGCAGAATTGCCTGGGGTGATGTGAGCTTTCACGGCTATTGTCCTCTACTGAAAACATGACCGTCACCATCACCAGCAACAACTTCATACAGTTTTGTTCTGAGTATGTGTGATGGGGTTTTGGTAGCCATGGAGGGGCTGCAGGGCCTGCTCCTGTGAGAAGCTGCCAGAAGCTTCCCCAGCTCCAAGTTGGACCCACCTCTGTCCCAGGCCAAGCCCATCAGCGATGGTGGTAGGGCCTCTGGGAGAACAGATTTAAGAGGGAAACCTGCAGTGAGTAGGGGAATGGGATGTGAGAGGAACCCCTCTGCAGACACCGAGGTCAGTGAAGGAGGTTGATGCCCCTGCAACCAGTGGTGAGACGGCAGGCTGTACCCCCCTCCCACAGAGGGGAGCAGAGGAGCAGATGCCCACCTGCAGCCTGGGGAGGAGCCCATGCCAGAGCAGGGGGATGCCCCCCAAGATGGCTGGGACTCCATGGGAAAGCTCGTGCTGGAGCAGCCTGTGCCTGAAGGACTGCAGCCCACAGAAAGGACCCACACTGGAGAAGTTCATGGATGACTGTCTCCTGTGGCAGGGACCCTGCGCTGAAGCAGGGGAGGAGGAAGGAGTCCTTCCCCATCCCCCCGTGCCACTGCAGGGAGGAGGGAGAGAAAACGGGGAGTGGAGTTGAGCCGGGAAGGAAGGAGTGTTGGGGGGAAGGTGTTCTAAGATTTGGTTTTACTTCTCAGTATCCTTATTTTGATTTGATTTGTAGTAAAATAAATTGATTTTGTTTCTTCCTCAAGTCGAGCCTGTCTTTTGCCCATGACCATAGGTGGTCAGTGATCCCTCCCTGTCCTTGTCCTGACCCATGAGCATTTCATTATATTTTCTCCTCCTCATCCCACCATGGCTGGGGGGAAGAGTGAGTGAGCAGCCTCATAGTGCTTTGTTACCAGCTGGGCTTAAACAGCAATGAGTTTAAACCAGGATTTCTTGTCAAACACCAACTTATGATGAAACAACTAACCATCTGTTTAACTAACTCAGTCATATGCAGTTCTCTTGCAGAACTTTTTTTTGTATTATTATTTTTCAGTCTACTCCATTTATTGTGGCTGGTGATGTTGCTATTTTTTCTGGCAAGCAAAATGAGAGATGATAGTATGCTGATGACTTCACAAAATAATAACAGCAACCAAAATTCAACCAAGTTAGTGACTGGTTTATCACCAAGTCTGTACTATATTTGAATAATTCTGTACCACTGTAAAGTTACAATCTCTGATCAGCATGCCCTATTCTTTGATCTAAGAGGCACAAATAATAGCCAATCTTGTCATGTGAATTAAATAACCTGTTGATACCACTGAATAGTACAAAAATCAGTAAAAAACCCTATTTTGAATGCAGATTTCCAGTCTTGCAGTCATAAGGCAGAAGAAGAGATAACAGTGTATCAATGATGATTCAGTGACTTTTTTCTCATTAAGAGATGCACATTTGCCCGCAATGGTATGAAAAGGAACTTGCATAGCTAGAAGTTTAAAGATAATTTGATAAATAGCTGTGGGTTTGGGGTTATTTGTCTGAGACACAGACCTTTTTGGAGTCAGCAGTATGGTTAAAAGCTAAATACCCTGCTTTTTAATTGACAACAATCAGTATGTCACACAAATGACATTGCTCGCCTAGGGGAGGTAAGTAATGCCCATCTACTAATAAGAAGACAGAGATGAAAAACACAACACATGGCACTGTCATAACACATGTAATAAACAGAAGTTCTCATCCTTACACACCTTTGTTACTAACTTTGTTTTTAATATTTTGAGGTTTTATTCTTA
Organism: Elanus axillaris; assembly: GCA_026212715.1. Classification (NCBI taxonomy): domain Eukaryota; kingdom Metazoa; phylum Chordata; class Aves; order Accipitriformes; family Accipitridae; genus Elanus; species Elanus axillaris. The sequence continues at coordinate 14,152,711 of JANZLQ010000050.1, forward strand.
ATACACCTACAAGTATATTGACAATGAAAAGAGGTGCAGTGCAAAGAGAAAAACAATTGTTTTATGATGCAGCAAAGGACATTTTCTTGAGCTCATAATTGTAGTGGCATTAGAAAAAGGAGGTAAAAAAGGATCAGCCATTTCTGCTGACGTGGTATTAATCTCCCAAAATGGAATTATTTCCATATTTGAATTTATAGCCAGATGAGCTTTTGAAAGGAAAAGGGGAAATTCATGCTTCCAATTTAACAATACTGATTTTAAGGTTTAAAAATTTGTCTTCTAAAGGCCAGCTCTACTTGTCTTTATCACATACATAATCCCACTGAAGCCAGGAGAGATGCTTTTGTGAATGAGGGAAATTCCATATGTGTTTAACTTTGTGCCTAATGCCAGCCCAGATGTTACTCTGATTAAAGTCAGCAATAAAAACTCCTGTTACTCTGAATGATGCAAAATGAGACCAGTTGTGAAGTGTTGGTGAACCTTTCTCAGTTCTGCTGGATTTCCACACATTGTAGATCAGGCCCTAAATTATCTAACTTCATCCTGGCCCCAAGTGTGAAGGCATTCCCTGGGGAAAATCTCCACTGAAATCACTAATATCTCTGCTTGGGAAAGATTGCAAGAGCAGATGTTAGTGTTTGCCTTGAGGAATATCCAACATATTTGAGCAATCACAACATATAGTGAGATGGAAAGATAACACCAGAATAAAACAAATGCCTTTCTTAGTGCCTACTCTTCACTATGTTTGGGCTATCTTATTTAGGAGGAAGTGGTGTATTTCCTGAAGATCATCACCTGTCATTAAAAGGGAATCTGTGACTGCATGCCGACATGACTTTAGGGAGAGGGGAACACCTTTGTTCATTCCTTTTTTTTTTAATAGGTGTACAATGAAGTAAAACTTCATTTTCTCTTCTTTCATCCCTGCATTTCTTTTTTTTTTCTTTTTTTTTTTTTTTAAGAAAATCAATTACCTAAAGCCAATAGATAATAAATTTTTAATACTTATATGTTAATCTAACAGGTTCTGGTTTTATAAATATAGCATAATCTTGCTAGGTTATCATGCCTGTGACAAACAATCTTTATTTTATTTATTTTAGAATTAGTATTCAATTCAGGATTTTAAAATGAGATGAAAATTAAAGTTTCTACACTTAATACTGTATTTTCATGCTTGCCAAGCTCCAGGAATTTTAGTGAATAAATACTCCCAATGGACTGCCAGAAAAAGTTTCCTTGAAGGGGGCCATGAAGTGTATTTTTAAAACATCCCTGTAGCCACTACCTGAAATTTGAAAAGACAGCCAGTCAACAGCCTTGTGTAGTCAACAATAATCTTTTCTGGACTTGATAGAGCTTTATCCAGTCTATGGTTATTAGAGAGAGAAATTGTGCAAATTTTCAGTCTCAGTTGACATACAGGCATTTAACAGAGATCCTAAAGGTAAAGTACATGTTTTCAACTTCTCTAGTGCTAGTTCAGCTGAAGAGACAAACCCAGAAGTATTTTATTCTAAACATATAGAGTTAAATAAATGAGTCCTAATATATTGTATGTATCTGAAGTTTACATAAGAAATATATCTGATACAATAGAAAAGACTTTTCTCCTATTTTTCCCCTCATAAGTACTTAAGAAGTGAATGAACAAAAAAGGGGTGATCTTAATCACTTGAAAAGGTAAAACATGTTCTTGTCTCCAGCTAAATGCAAACAAGACTTCATTTTCTTGTTCATTGTATTCTATAACAGTTATTTTATCTTCATTGGCAGTTTCCAAAGAACTGGTCAGCACTTTTAATTTATAGCAAATTCTTTTCTTCATTGTTCTTCAAATGTATAGAGTAACTTTTCAAACTGTTTTAGCTGAGAAATAAGCAATACAAAATGCAAAATCTGTGTCCTTGCTGTACTCTTAAATATTTCAACAGAATGCGGCAACCTTTTTTTATATATATATATTTAAATTTGGAGGACGTCAAAGGTGATCTAGAAAGGAATGGACACCTTAATTACTTTACATTAGCGTATGTGAATACTTTCTTGTGTAAGTTGCTTATTATGGATTATAGCCATTTATTTACAACACAAAAATCACTTCCAGTAAGAACAGAGAAGTATGAAAACACATTTTTGAATCACACTGAAGATGTCTCAACCATTAAAAAATTCATCTAGAATCTATAGAAGTCAAACAAAAAGGGTTTTTAATCAGTTTTCAGACGGACCTGTATAGTAGTGGACAACAGCTTATTCAGTCCTGCAGAATTTGAGTTTTCCACAACATAGATGGAAAGATAAATGAACATAATTATAGGAAATTGCATGGACAAATAATTTGTATGAAGGTGTGGTACAATCTTATAATTAACCATGCAGGAGGGGATGGTCAGTGGAAGAACACTTTTGGGAACGGAGAATTTGGTAGAATGGAAGTTGGTGAATTGTTGCTCCTCAGTATGTTCTAATTACAATTCCTCATCCTTTCCATATGCCGCAGTGGTAATAACAGCTAGAACTAGGAATAAAAGGTATACTGGTTTTGGTTCTACTTTCTTACCCTATGAGATTTGATTTTGTATTTCTCGCCTTATTGTCATCAATGGGAGTGAATATTCTGGGGGTTTTTCCACCTTTTCTTTCAGTCTCCTATTCTGGTGGTCAGGGGTGTATACTGCTCTCAGTCTTCCTCTTGCAAGGCACAAAGTCATACCAGTATTAAATGCATGTTATAATATAACATACAAACACTGAATTTCCACGAACATGATGACTGCCTGGTGGTAGACAAAAAAATTATGACGAAATGAATGTCTTGGTTTAAAATGGAATGACAATGTGGAGATGAAAACATCTTAATCACAGATATATGCAATTTTATAAATTACACAACTTCCCTGTTCTGTGGGAGAAACAGCATAATGCAGAGGAAAGTGGGTGCTTCTGGCCATTACCTGCATCCCCTGTAGCTACAAGCACTCTTGTTCTCTCAGGCATCTCCAGAGGTCAAAATGATGGTCCCAAAGCCTGGTACAGTGCTGAGGGGTCCTGCAGGCTCCCTTCCCAAATTACTCTGGTCACTAAAGTGTACAGGCTGGGTGGAAAACATCCAATTTTTATTGTCTTGTTCTTACACTTGGTGGCTAAAAACCATCTCTTGCAGCTGCTGGTGCTCACAATCTGCTCCTCTTGGAGTCTCCACACGTTCACAACTTTCTCAGTGATTGACAGGTTGTTTGTGCTAAAGTTATTTCCTTATTCTTATGAGTAGACTATTTCCTAATGCTATAGGGTTAACTTGACCTTAACACTAACATTAACACTATTGTCAACTAAGCCAAACTTATGCTAATTGCTACAGAAAGAAAGGGAGGAAAGGGGTTCCCTTGGGAAATAATCATCTCTGGTGTGGTGCAAATGGTATTTGACCATGCTTCTGTCTCCTTGTCTTTTTGCGTAAATCACATAGCATCTAGAGCAGGTACTGTATCTTATAGTAGAAAAGCCTCCATATAGAAAAGGAATTCTTAAATGGATGGTGGAGTCTATGTCGTACTGTTCTGCTATATCTCGTACCGGTTCTGAAGTGGAATGAAACTACATCTTGTAGATATACCAGTGGAGTACGGATATATGCGAGTATTAGAAAAAGATGGATATGGAAGAGTAAAAAAACCCACAAGTTTGTTCTATTATTACTTATACCTAACATAAATAAGACACTTCCTGCAGTACCTCTGTGTTCAAAACATCATATTAGGGCAAGATCTTAAGAAGCATCTGCAGAACAAAAATAAGGTTAAGGGGAAGCAGGAGGCACCCATTGCTTCTGGGGAGGTAGAGGCGGTTCTGCTGTTAGGAGGTACCTGAAGACCACCAGTACTGTAGAGAATCAGGGGCCGACTACCTTCCTCTGTTACAACAACTGAGAGCGGAAGAGGAAGAAGCTAAGGGAAGTGGTATGTAAGGAAGACCATACAACCCATTCAAGAACCATACAAGATGATTTCATTTGCTTCTACGGAAGGTTGGTTGTTTTACAGAGTTGGT
>JANZLQ010000050.1:14161772-14171664 GCA_026212715.1 Elanus axillaris
AATATGAAATACAGGAGGTTATCCTTGTATTCTACCACAGAAAGGAGAGATGATCTTTCCTAGTTGTCCACATAAATTCAAGAAATCTGTTCGGCTGCCTATTACATGCAACTGTAAGTACTTGATAAACAGATTGTGCTCATTTATTTTTACTTCTATTCCTAAAATTAAAGCTAATGCCCACTCTCTCCTTATCAGCTTAAAATTCAGAAAACAATTTTTCACATTCAATTAATCTTACACTCCTTGATTAATGTAAAAATAATATTTACCTTCACATATCCATTGCATATTATACTGCTGCGTGAATGTAAAAATGTGTTTCAAATCTGAAAATTAAATATTAGATACTACCTACAGTAATGTATTAGGCATGATTGGCTTAGGAAATGCCAATGAATATGTGACAGAAATTATATGAGCCCATCATATTTGTTCCTTGAGTTTTTTCTCCCATATTTTTATTGTGAGGAGTAACAGATGAAAAATATAAGTGTTTGCTAATAGGATTCACATCTTATTATTGGTGCTGATTTGCAGTTTTCCTTAACTCGCCATGATTACTTTTTTAGAAGCTTTCACTTTTCCCCAGCTGATCCTCGTCTTGTTAGGCAGCATTAATGACACTTCAGTCATTGTGGCTTTCAAGCAGAGCCCTTCCAGAGTGAACAGAGAGTTGACATTTCCTGACATTTTCCCAACTAATTACAGGACAAATAATTAAGCATGTTCTCGTATGTAACAAATGAAGGCAAAAGCCGTCTGTCATCGATGTTGATTGATGACACTCTGGGAGACTTTATCTGATGGGTCCTGCCATGCAGTAGAGGGGAAGCAAATTTATTAGAATGAACAATGCAAATTCTGAGTCATCTCATCCAGTTATGCGCCAAAGCAATATCCATGTCAAGGTGAATGTGACAATGAAAGCAAAATATTTGCATTTTGTGGAGCAGGTTGAAGGGGAAATCAGAGCGAGAAGATGACAGGCCTAATTATTTTGGCTCATACAGGCTAGGACAGCTGTTTCTGGTGTCCTGAACAAGGCTGTCACACAGGTAACTAAATAGGTCTGCATATAAGTCTGTATCCAACACTGTACGGAGATGTCTACCACTAATGACCAACGCTAATGTTACTGCCATCCCTGAAAAACAGTAAATGTGTCACAGTGCACCTTCTGCATGGCAGTCAACATTTCGCTACATAATTACTTGTTAGTGAATTAATTCCTATCTGTCAGTATCTATGCCAGTGTCATTTTTAGACCATTACAAAATTATGCCATCACTATAGCAACTGCAAGCACAGTTAAAAGGCAAAACAGTTCAGATACTCAAGAAAAGTGCCTAGTTAGGCAGAAGACTAATAATGTAAAATTCAAATTGTGATGTTGCTGTCTGCCATCCTAATTTTCTTTATCTTGATTATGCGTTTGATCATTGATCATTAAACAATAATTTAAGGTTTCCAATTTCAATCCATGATTAATATTTAATATAATTAAAACCTCAGCCACAACAGCATCTTCCCTATAAACAGACACACACAGTGCTGTCATTGCAATTAATTAGGAGCTAAAAAGTGACATGCTCAAAAATGAATCCTAATATCAGAGTTTACATGCAAATAAGAATAACTGATAGCATCAGGATGTTCTTTTCTCCCTGCTTCCTTTGTGGCTTTGTAAACAATGCCAATCTTAAAATCCCGTATCCTGACTCATTTCTTATTTCTTTATTTATTTCTTGCATGCACTCCATTTATCCAAGGAAAGTCAGGACCCATCTTACCATTATCATCATCACTTAAGGGTTTCAAGATGCCATTTTATCACAGAGAGATATTCACAGGCTTAAGACAAATTTGGTATATTAAGCTGTCTAAAATCTTCCAGACTGTTGAAATTTCTAATAACATGTAGAAAAAAGATTTGCTCATATCTACAACCACCTTAAATGCATACAAATCTAAGTTAAATTAGGGAAATCCACATACGGAGAAAGTATTTCTTCATTTGTATCCTCTTCTATTTTATATAAGTGTTAGAAGAAAGGAGATCAAATTCTTCTAGAAACTTTCAGCACATATTCATCAATTCAATCTATGCAATGTGGAGGCTTTTGTTAGAGTGCAAATGTTACAATGGTGCATTTCAAATGATGTATGACAGCAATACGGTGGCCTCGGCTACTCTGACTCAGTAGAAAGAGAATGTAGAGAAATAATATGAAATTCAGGAGATCAATAAGAGGCCAAATGTGTAGGCAAGTTTTTGGTTTTTATTTTTATTTTAGGAAAAGAAGAAAAAAGTACACCTTATTATGCCATTTTCTTTCCAGTGATAATATATGGCAGTTCAGTTATCTTTTTGGTTAACTGGTTTGAAATAGCTCCTTTGCATTAAAAAATATATGTGGTTGTAAATTATTTTTTTTCTTTGAATGTATCCACTGTCTGCAAAAATAATGCTTTAAGAAAAAGAATATCTATAGTTTTCGGTCCTTCTTAACACAGATACTGTCTTCATTACTATGGCATGTGTCCCCAGCAGGAAAATCAAATTAAACTGAGTCAATCACATGAAATCAAGGGGAATCTTTGCCAGAAGATAAACATGTAATGATGATAATGCAGGTGTATAGATCATTAATGTTCTGCGCTTAAAGTTACCTGACAAATAAATGCTTACTGTGGACTAAAAGAAAGACCTTTTCATGGTATGAGAAAGATCATTACTGCCTCTTGCCGCACGAAGGTATTTCTTTCACTAAGATCTACAAAATAGTCAGTTATCCTTCCTTCCCACTCTCTTAACTTCACACAGACCATTAGCACGATGGAAGTAGATAAACTTCGCAGAAGTGTCTAACTGCAGTATTGTTCTGAGATAGACCACTGGTCTGAAAGCGATGGGAAGATTTAATTTCTGTTCTGCTTAACAAGGTTAAAAGAGTTCGGTTCTTGGTTAACACTGACCACTAAATGGATAGGGATCAATAGTTCCTCAGTAATGCCACAGTAAGGCAACTCCTTTATTGACCTTTCCATTAACACTAAGCAGCTGAAATGCAAAAAATAAATAGACCAATCATTTTAATTTTTAGCACCTACCAAATCAAGTGCTTCACTGGGGTTTTGGTGCTCCTATGCCAGTCCTTTCATGTATCAACCTACATTCTTTTATGACCTATCAAATTTCATAAAACCTCACTTCTTAAGATTTATTTGGTGATCATGTGTAATTACTGTGCTTAGCACAGGAAGAGCTAAAAATAAAAAAAAATTGTAGACATGAAACAAAGAGGTTTTGTCCAATTAAAAAACTTTTACTATATCACAGTTACTCAGAAACACTTTTCAGACAAGTAAACAATGAATTAACTTGATAGGGATGATATACAAATTTGATACAAAGAGCCAATGGGAGAGTTCTGTCTAATGATCCCAGTCAATCTAATTAATGTATTCTGCTACATTACATTTTAAGAAGTGACCATTGTGTAATACACTTTGAAATATGCACAAGCTAATGGGATAAGATACAAAAATTATTATGCTGACAGTAAATCATATTACATTCCTAATAAGCATTAACTAGATAACTAGGTCAAAGCAGTATTATCTTAATTGATTTTTCAAAAGAAACCTGACAGAAAAATGTCAATGCTCGAATATTTCTTCATGCATCATTAAAACAAGATTGGCTTTTAACAAAAGAAGAATCCTTCACAGAATTGATTCTTGCTTCAGGCTGCCTGCAAGTAAGTGTATTACATAAAAATCTATACAGGATATTAAAACAACACCACTCTGCAAGACAGTTACAATTAAAAGCTGACACCCCCCCCACCATGTGCCTATTACAGTAGCTTGCCAGTAAATGTATTTAAAGTCTTCAGAGCCAGTATAAACCATATATGAAAATCACTCAGATTTACTGTCTGAGTGGGGGGAAAAAACCCAATAATCAGAGCTTCTAATTAAATTAGTACATTAATAACTTGCCCATTTCATAACTGTAGAGCAATTAAATAAACATGCAAGAAAACAGGAAAAAATACTACCTTGGAGCTATAACCATAAATACAAGCTCTGCACCTAATGTACTGAACATTTCAGAGTGGAGAGTGGGCATCGTTCTGACATCAGAAATTTCCAATAGTGATTGTGAGGTAAAATGCAATATGCAGAGAAAATAATATATAATACCAGCAATAGTACAATGCTGTAGAGGTTCACACAATAGATCTTGTTGCAGATGCACATATAGATTGATCAGGGAACGATTGGCTGGTCCATCTAAACATGAGTAGCTCGTAAACCTCGAAGTCATGAATTGTAGTACATTTGTGGCTTGGTAGTACATAAGGCATTCATTTTGTCTAAATAATCACAGTTCATTTGCTTGGATTGTTTAGTTTGTAAAGTTATAAGCAGAAAATGCACATATTAATTTCTCATGATTTCTTTTACTGTCTTTTATGTATCTTTTATACAAGAACTTTCTTAGAAATAGCTAATATTACCAGTTACTCAGTGCGAAATAACTTGATGGCTAAACACTTTTTGCCAAGAAAAACCTGAGTGCCTACATGCATTTTTCAGCACATAATTTTTTTCCCTGAGCATATTTTAGTGCCCCCATGAAATTTGTGAGTCATTACCACTTTCAAAAGTCAGGAAGAATGTTAATAGAAATTTGAAAACATTATTTCAGGGGCACAAGCTCCATAAATGCTGATCTCAGCCCTTGGGACAGAGAGAAGGGATGGGGCAAGGTAAACCTCAAAGTTCTGTGAAGTTCTAGACTCCAAAGGATGTTTTGGAGAATGAGCCTAATTCAGAAGGCCTCTCTTTCTTCTCCACCAGCTCTGCCCCACTTAGCTCTAGAGAATTTGCTTTTTATACCACTACCTGATTTGAATGTTCAGTTTTACATCATTCCTCTGAGATTTCAAAGTAGGAAGTGTCAGGAGTGTGGTTGTCTCCTAACTCACATCTTTTTAAGTCAGGTGTAAAAGCTGGCGTAAATTTTCTAGGGAAGAATGGGGTCTGACAGTCTTTGTGTAACATTAGCCCAAATTATCATAAATTCCGTGAAAGACGGTTTTGAAGCAAGTAGTAGCGTGTGCCTTTTCCTGTTGTAAAATGTGCCATTTCATAACAGAGGCATGTTGTCCCTTAAATGTTTGCATAGAAATACATGATGAAAAAAGTAGGCAAATCCTGGGCAGCTGGTGCAAAGTCCCCTCATGCAACTGGAATCCTGGTGGCTATTCAGCACCTTTGATCTCTGGTCACAGTAGTGGCTCAGTTTGCTCTGCAAATTCCCACAGACATTGAAAAACATTAGGTAAAGTGAATGTTTTCTGTTAGTAAAGGAGGTTCCTGCAGAGTGTACAGTCCCTCAGTAAGGCCTAAGAAAGGGGGAGAGGTCGGACTGTATGTTTGCTTACTGGAAGGGGTTCTGGAGAGCAAATGAACCATGAGGGTTCCATAGCATTTGTTAGTAAAAACTCAACTCCAACTTGTATCCATATTTGTTATGTTATCATCGCAGCCTCTGTACTACTACAACATAAGACATCCAAGCCATTTGTCCACAGACTTGGCCCATCATTTGCCATTTCCCTATATTTCTTGCTATTCTAGAGCCCTGCCAGACAAAGGAGGGAAAGTAGGATCTGCTCTGAAGGCAGGCAGGCCAGAAATAATGGTTGTTGTGTGGTGGAGAAAGGAGGGAGAAAAGGAAGGTTTGAGGTTCCCAGGATGAGGTAAGCTGCAGGAAGAGGAGGAAGAAAGGCCACTGTTTTACATTTAAGGCTTCTCTTCCAAGTTCCTCCTCCTAGACACGTCCCATGTGTTGCCTACTTGCATCATTTCAATCTTTGTATATCAAAAATTAAATAAGTCACAGTGTGATATTTTGGTTGGCTGTGTGGTACTTTGAAACTATGTCAGGACAGGAAAAAAAAGCAGCATAAAGATTTCTTCTTAGTGTTAGAGAATGACAGGAGTTTTGTCGTGTAACAATATTGTTATGAGTAACTTTCTCTTTTGCTGTTGTTCAAACATCCCTTAAACATCTTTCTCTCATTTTTTTCTAATAGATCAACTTGTGGGCTCCTTTGATCATTTATCTTATGTTCCCATAGCTCCCTTCTGTATATTACTGGCATCCTACTGTTAATAAACGATCCAGCTGTATTTTCAATGGCAATTGTAGCAGGAGTTTGAGAGAAAGAGAGACTGTATGGTTGTTTCACTTTCCTGCCAAAATGTCTGAGACTATAGATATTGGGATGGGTTCTTCAGTGACTTGCTTGGCTGTACTAAGGGAATAGTTGATTTTTTTCTTCCTTTTTCTTTTTTTTTTGTCACACTATCAGCTTATTTGATGAATTTGTCTAATAAGCCTTTTTACTTCTTTTTTTCCTTAAGTTATTCCATATCCTGGGAAAAGAAAGACTGTTCATTTCCTTTGTAAACAGAAAGTGTTTCACTAAAAGTATAAGTATTTTGTATCACCAATTTCTTTTCCAAAAAATAAGTGGGCCACCAAATACTAAATATCATCTCAGTGAAAAAAAGATCATTTGAAGGATTGTTAGAAAGATATATTTACCATTTCTCAAAATAAGAATTAGGTATTGCATGAAATTATAAAGCAGCTAATTTAAAACCAAGTTCTCCACTGAGTTCACAGATAGCCCAGTAAACCTACTGCCACAAAATATCCTTGTGGCCAAGAACTTAGCACAAGCCAAGAATGGACTGTGTATTTCATAGATAGACTAAACTCAAAAGTAGTCTTATGGCACTGTTCAACAAATATCAAGAAAGTAATTTTGCAGTCTTGCAGTGTTATGTTGTTGACTGTACTGTGCATTAGTCCTTCACCAATTTCTTTAGATACACAATCAGTTTCTTCATTTCTTCTTAAGAGCACTTTGCTCTCATACCATATACTTGGCTAACACTGTATGGATAACATTTTGGTTTGATATTCCCCAACCATTTTTTAAAATTCTCATAGCATCCTTGCCTAGTTTTTGGCAGTCCTCAGGATTTAGTTGTGTCAATGCATTTCATTAATGTTTTACCTCCTGCCTCTTCCAGGTCATTATTGAAGATGTTAAATAAGATTAGGTTTACACAAATTGTTATTGCATCCTCCTCAAACACTTCCCTAGAAAGATACACTAATTTTTGTAATTTATCTTTTTTGTGACCTAATTTTTCAAAAGTGCTCTTCCCTGGCCTGGTTCATATTACTTTTTTCTAATCAAGATTTAATGAAACACAATAGTGAAAACAGTACTGAAATTCCTTTATATTCAATGTGCATTATTTCCACTAGAGCTCACTTTATAATGTTGTTTTTAGAAAGCAAAATTAAACTCATTTTTATGCCCACATATTTCTTAAGAAGAAGCCCTAAATAAGAGGGGGACACACCCTTTTAAATAAATATTAATTGAGAAAGACCTTAATAAGGATGAATTAAAGAATATGATCAGAATTTATTTTCTATGATTAATTTACATCTTCTATTTGTAGTACCCAAACCATAAATCAATAACTTGCATGGATCAATAACTGGATAAATGTTATGAGCAGATGTTGCTTTCTTAGACATTACTGAAATTTGCTTCATTTTAATAAAAAAACCCAAAATAAATCAGGTTGAACTAATGTAAACACTCAGTTTGGAATTAATTTTACTAATTTTTAGTCATATAAAAGCCATACATATAGTCTTAACCATTTCTCTATACTCTCTTTTCAAGCATGAAGATAAAGTTATAAATAGAAGGTGATTTATTCCATTCTGAGACAGATGTCTAAAACTGCTGGAATGACTCAATTTCTGACATCTCTGTCTCTCTCAGTTGATTAGAGTAGGAACCTCATCCAGAACCTTTAGGCAGCTGAAGATGGTTGAGACTAATTTCTTCCTTCACATCGATATGTTTTGTCTCACCAAATTATGACACAAAAAGCTATTTTAGAGAACAATGGTGTCACTTTCAGTCATAGACATGGTTTCAAGAAGGACTATTTCACAGTCAGATGTCCAATGCAAACCCCAAGGCCTTTGTCTTAACTAGGACCCTGGAAACAGATAAGCTCTTACCATGAGGACCTGAGTAGAGGGGTGGGGTCACCTACCTCGAGATGTTGGTGATGCTCTTCCTAGTGCAGCCCAGGTTCTGCTCACCACCTTTGCCACAAGGACACATTGCTGGCTCATGTTCTACTAGGTGTCCACTAGACCCCAAGGGTCTTTTTTGCAAAGCTGCTTTCCAGACAGTCAGTCCTCAGCTTTGGGGTTTCTTCCTCCAGGGATGGGACTTGGCATTTCCCTTTGCTAAACTTCAGAAGATTCCTGTCAGCCCAGTTCTCCAGCCTGTCAAGGTCCTTCTGAATGGAGTGCATCCATTTGGTGTATCACACATCGCTTCCAACTTTTTATCATCTGCAAACTTGCACTCTGTCCCATCTACTAGCTTGTTAATGAAGATGTTAAGTAGCACTGGCCACAATATTGATCCCTTGGGTGTAACACTAGTGACTGGTCCTTTCAATCCACCTCATCATCCACTTATCTAGTCCCTATTTCATATTTCATCAGTTTGTCAACAAGGATGTTATGAGACACAGCATTGAAAGCCTTGCTAAAGCCAAGAGGAAACCATCCACTGATCACTCCTCATCCACTGAGCATGTAATTCAATTGCAGAAGACTATCAGGCTGGTTAGACATGATTTCCCCTTAGACAGCTTATACTGACTATTCCAAACCATCTTTTTGTCCTTAGTACCTTTGTAAATTGTTCCCAGAAAGACTTGTTCCATCATTATGCAAAGATAATTGAGCTGACTTTGTAATGGCATTGGCCAGGTCCTCAACATTCAGGGGTACATCCTATCAGGTCCCATGGACTTGTGTATGTCCGCTGATTTAAATTTTCCCTGACTACATCTTCCTTTACTGAGGTATAAATCTGCATTGCTCCAGATTTTCCCACTGATCTCAGGGACCTGAGATTCCTGAAGGCGATTCTTAACAAAGAAACATGAGGAAAAAAAGTCAGGGAGTGCCTCAGCCTTTCCCACACCCCTTGTCATGAGGTGCCCTGCCCCATCCAGCACCAGGGCTATATTTTCCTCAGTCTTCCTTTTGTTACTGATGGACCTGTGGAAGCCCTTCTTGTTCACGATCTCTCCAAATTCAGTTCCAGACAGGCTTTGTCTTTTCTAACCCCATCCCTGCATGCCTGGACTCCTCTCTATAATTCTTCTGGGTGACCTGATCCTGCTTCTGTTGGCCCACAAACAGGGTTTGTGTAGCTGGTGTGCAAGCCGATAACACACAGAGTCGAGGTATTTTCAAATTAATTTCATTGATGCGCATGAATGGGTGCCTGTCTCAAGACAGCACCCCCTTGTCTAAAAAAAATTATCACATTTATATACTTAACTTATACATATTCATTGTTATTTTCCTTAATGATTCGTTCTTTCTTCTTAACCCCTCATGTAAATTGGTGTGCAGACTCCATCTTCCTTCGTTGTCTTCTTCTGAGTAGGTGGTCAATGAGTCGGTGGTCACGATTCCCCCCTGTAGGAATTACCTTTTGCCTAATTCTTCCCTAATCTTGGCAGTTCCAAGTGGTTCTTCAAGGTTTACTGACCAGACTACAGTCCATTACCTTTTTTGACATAAACAGAAAGCCCCATTGTCTAGTAGTACTAGTAGAACTAGGAGTTCCTAAACCCTAAATCATGTCTAGTTATTGTTTCTCTATTTTAAATATTAACTGATGGGGACGGTACACAGGACTTTAGCAGCTCCCTGGTTATTTCAATCATATTATAAATATTA
>JANZLQ010000050.1:14171764-14214632 GCA_026212715.1 Elanus axillaris
TAAACCCTAAATCATGTCTAGTTATTGTTTCTCTATTTTAAATATTAACTGATGGGGAAGGTACACAGGACTTTAGCAGCTCCCTGGTTATTTCAATCATATTATAAATATTAATGGGTAACACTTCCATCTTTCTACACTTCCTTCTCTGTCCGAGTTTTTTTCAGGAGATCCTTGTTCATCCAAGCATACCTCCTGACACCTTTCTTTATTCTCCTGAATATGGGGATGGACAGGAAGAGCTTAGAGGATGAGGAACAAATTCTCTGGTCAAATAGATGAGATGCTGGTCAGTTATAGTGTTGTGGACATGTGCTCTGTAAGGACACTTGTCATCCACAGAGAGTGAACTGTTACCCGCTTTTGGCAGCCTTTTCTCATATGTGCTTAGCAAAGCCCAACAGATCTCCCCAGTCTAGTCTTTTTTAATGCCATCTTTGCAGCTGATACAAATCTTTAAATGTAGGTAGGATTTAAACCTGTTATTTAAACCTCATACATGTCGTCCCCCCCCCCAAAAAAAAGTAGCTCTGAAACTACATTTATAGATTATGTGGGTTATTTTTTTGGCATGTGATGATGAGAGGGAAGACAAAGATATTTCCAGATGTCATCAAAAACTGACATTTTATTCAGGTTGCTGGGCACTTCTACTTTTTGGATTTAGTTACTTGGGATACTGCCATCTTCTAATTGATCAGGTGAAATTTTCTGTGCCATGAATCTTCAAGAAGCTGATTTTTTTTCAGATAATTTTTAATGCAGAAATATTTGAAGCTGAAATTTGCCAGACTTGGTAGTCCACTATAAAAATATACTTTTTGTGATCTGTGAAAATATACTTTAGGTAAGAAACACGTTTCTGAACATGTCTTTGCAACTTTCCAGTGTTAGAGTTTTCAGGTTATCTGTTCTAGTCATGTTGCATCATGAAGAAGCTGAGGCTGTGAACAGCTTTCACTGTAATTATTCACCTTGACATCGAGGGACCAAAATCATAAAAAGAAAGTCCACAAGGAAATTAATAATTGAGTATTCAGAAAAGGGTAAATGGAGTTAAGTAAATAAGGCCCAGGGCTACATATTCAGTGCTGCTAAATCTCAGGCTTTCCTGGCTGCCTACCCTACTTTCTCACCCATTTCAGCGTGGTCCTGCTGTGAAATGCCCAGTGCTCCCTAAGGCTGAGAAGGGAAGGAGGATGTTGAAGAACTGGAACTGCAGGAGAAGCACTCAGAAGTTGGTGGGATACTGGTTTGGTGTTAACTACTAGATTGAGACTGGCAGAAACTATTAGTGAAATTCTTGGAATTTGAGGAGAATCTGGAAACTCAGCATAATCTCAGTGACACCTCCTAATGAGGGAGTGCCGGAAATCACCCTGATCCATGAACATATAACACTCCGTAACAGCACAACAAATGGACGGGGCAGCAAAAGCTGAAAAGTTGAAAATACCTGCTTATCACAGGGAAGAAAAAAAAAAATCTTGGGGTCATTCTTGATTTTTCTTTTTTTGTTGACAAGTTGTTTTTTTTTAAACTTTTAGGATTGGTAGTCAAACAAAAAAAAAGGTAACACCAAGTTTTATTTTATTTTAGTTAACATTTGTTGGGGCCCCTCTAGGCATTACTGGACAAGTGCCTAGAGGAAATAAAGAGATTTATGCACCTTTCAGTAGTGTTCATCTAGCTGTTGAATATGGTGTTTAGAAAGCAAATTAAACAATGAGTTTTAATTACAACTGCCTTAATGGTATAGTGCAAAAGTAGAGGGGAAAAAGGTGTGCTTAAATGTTAATGCTTGAGCTAAAGGAAAATGTAGAGAGGAAATTTTGACTGGTTCTCTGAGTCCCAGGAGTCTGGTCTTTCTCCATAGAACACATATAGACATTGCACAGGCCTGTGACTCTCACCTTTTTGTATGCTTTTAAGATGAATAAAATGGTTACTAACATTGCTATTGCTAGGTTTGTACAATAATGTCCCTACAAGATGTACAGGACAGTTTTTACTTCAAGTGTGTGGTTTAAGACATCACTGTGCTTACTTAGAGGTTCAAGCAGAGTTTGCAGAGTTCAACTTTGGCTTCTACTTCTGAAAATCTTGGTCAAAATCAATACTGTAAATAAAATGAAACTACAAAGCACTATCCCCAGTGCCCTAGCATTTCTTAGCACATGAGAAATGCACAGACAAGGAGATATTTCCAACCTGAGCTTATGATCCTGTATTTTCTCTGCAGCAGCAATTTGGCATGATATGTCGTTACATTATTAAAATATATTTAATTTAAAATAATAAACAAGCCTACTCAGAGCTGCTTACATACACAGTTCTGTCCCCTGAAAGAATGTAGACAGATAATGAAGTTGAATAATGGATTCAGGTTAAAGTTTTATCTAAGTAAACTGAACGAACAAAACGGTCAAGCACTTCAAGATCAGGTCCTACCCACTGATCTCTCTGCAGGGTTCCCACAGCTGCTAACATTTTCACAAACAATTCTTGCAGTTAACATTGTTCACTTACAGGTTTTCTAGTACATGGATCTAAATAAGGTAAGTATAAGGCTATTTTTCTACTTCTATTAAGCTTCTCTGCAGTTTCACTACAATAGATGGGGAAAACCAAAGTTTTACCACAAAAAAAAAACCACCAAAACCAAAACCCCCTGCAAAAATAAAAAGACTCATATACCCTCTGAAATACAAGTATTTTTCCATTTCACTAACCATCTGTGCTATGCTATAGTGACTTTCCTCTTTGTCAGTTCTGTATGGCCAAACTCAGTTGGGATTTGGGAGTGAGCTGGACCATTCTGGAGTGACAGCAGCTGTCCTGTGTGGCCTACCCTTCTAAAAACCATACAGTAATTATGACTGCTTCTTGCACAATTTCATTTCTGCCCTTATTCTTCTTGTATAATGAGGTAGTTTTAAGTGTAAAGGGAAGCCAGCCAACATGGGAAGCCCATTTCCTGAGAAAAAAAGAGATGTTCCACAGAAGTATCTGTGTATATGTATGCAAGCTATACAAAGTCAAAATATCCCTAGAAATCCCAGGTCACCAGAATTCAATGTTACTTTAAATCCAACCTAGACAATATTTTTTTTAAATGGGATATCCAAAATCAGGTGGAATTTTTTCTTTCTCTCCCCATTGATTTCTTTCTCACCCTCTTTAGAACTGGGCCTTACAAAATAAGCAAGGCAAAGCCCCCCATTTCTCTGCTTCTCACTTCTCTCTTTTCTTGCTTTTCTCTGTGACTTCCACCTTCTTCAGCTTTGTTAAACTGACAGGGTAATACAGCAAAAATAAGTACAACAACATACAATACATCAACAACTACACTACTCTGTTTATCTTTCCAAACCTGGACCAGTGTGAAGAAAATACAGGATGAAGAAGCAGGAGTGTGCATGTGTGTTTGCATGCATGTAAATTTCTTGAAACTCTTCCTTTGGTTGCCTTGGGCTGGAGCACACGATGTACAGGGACAAACACAACGTGTTGCATTTGTTTAGCCTAGAAAAGAGAATGTTAATAAGGGGAGATCTAATTGAGGTCTTCCACTTCCTTAAGTAGGAAAAAGCAAGTACAAAACTTATGAGGAAGACAGAAACAGTCTCTTCTCTGAGACAGAGAGCAAAAGGACAAGAGGCAACAGTTAGTGTTCAGCATATGAAGTTCCAATTAGATACAAGGAAAAAAGTATTAAGAGCGATGGTAGTTTACTACTAGAAGAAGCTGCTGAGAGGTGATGTGGAACCCCCATCCTTCTCATGCAGGGCTCAGACAAGACCCTGAGTAACCTTATCCAAATTTGAAACTGACCCTACTTGGAGTAGGAAGCTGGAAGAGAGGTTCCCTCCAACCTGCACTTTTCTAAAATTCTACAGTTTCTGTGACCGCATGCTGCAAGAGTAAAAAAACAGAAATCTCTACTCTGGAAAACACTATGGCTTTCATAAAAGCAATTCCTCAAAAAACTCCAGAACTATCAAATCTCTGTTATTTTATACCCCCTCCCACCCCCCAAAAAAAAAGAAAAAAGGCATTTCACAGAAAATACAAATGGAAAAAACTGAGACCTACCAGATATTATATGGTATATAAGACTTTCCAAAATTTGGATTCCTCAAAATCCTCATTTATGAGAAGAAAGTGTCAGCTGTTGCACTGATCTTTTCCCCTAGTCAGTGTTTTTTCCGTTTCCACAGTAAGACTGCACTTTGAGGTCTATAATATTTACAGCTGAGCTCAAGTAGGTAGTAATCTGAGGTTTTAGCTATATTTTAAAACTGTAATTGAATCTGTGATCTACTGAGAAATCTCCTTCTACTGAGATAGTCTCATTGATTTACCTGTTTGGTACCCAATTCATGAACACCAATATCCTTGAAAAAAACCTGTGAAGAGGATTTTGTTTGTTTGTTTTATAGCAGCTCATGTCTTTTATTCCTTGTTTATGCAGAACTCCAATTAGTTGTAACAGATGATTTAAATCTATAGGAGTGACAGGATCAGGAGGAAGATTGCTTTCTTAATAACAAATATTTAACATCACTTTGACATTTAAAGGTGTAACATTGCCTACATAAGGAATATGAGATATCAGTGAATATACCTATAATGCATTTTTGGAACATGGCAGTACCCACTAAATTCAGTCTATGCACAGCTGGCTTTGCCTTAATTGCACCACTTGGTCTTTTCAGAAAATATCTTCTAATTTTCAGATGAAGCTACCAATAAAAGATCTATTTTAACCATAATCATCTCTGAAGTTTAAAACCAAACAATATGGCTCCAGAGTCAACATGCTAATGTCATAGTGTATCATTTCATGGATTTGGAAATGCACATACACACAAGTGCCCATATATAAATATGTTTGCAAATTTAGTGCATGTGTACCTGTAGAAAAGTAATTTTGTCCCTGGCAGTCCAAATCAACAGATATGGCAGGATTTGAAACCTTGCTGTTTACATGCTCTTTTCCTGTACTCTGCCAGTTCCAGATAATTTTGCTTTTGCTTTCAGACCTGTGCAATCCTTGCTATGGTAGAGACCAGAGGAAAAAAAGCAAACAGAAGATTATTTTCCACTGCAAATGCAAGAAAACAGTGAAATCTGGAAATTATAGAATTACGGGTCTCACAAATAAGCAGCAAATAAGACTAAGTCTTAGTAGCTTGAATTTGTTAATGGGAAGTAAAACAAAGAACATGACTAGTATGAAAATTAGGGGGTTTAAAACTTATATTGATAGGAAAAAATTCTACAAAGATCAAAATTTACATACATATGAAATACACCTTGTCCAGCTTGTTAAAAATGTTTTATACTATAAATACAATCAAGTGAAAAAAACCCCAGAAATATCCTTCAACAATATGTGTTAATATTAAGGAGAGTATTATTAGTTAATCTAAAAGCATAATGATTTAATAGATATTTCCAAAGTGAATGCCTACTTCAACTGTTCTTTTTTGATGTTATTTAATAGGTCAGGAAACTACTTAATTTAAAAATTCACACACAAAATAATTCCATGTAATCAGACTGATCTGTTGCAGTGCAAGTCACAATTTAATCTATACTCTGTTTTAGCCTAGTCCACAGTAGCCTCTATATACATATTACAAAATGATGCAGATGATACCAATGTAATGTGGTACCAAATTATGGCAAAATTAATCTTTCAGGTATAAAATTCTTAAATATAGTCATGTTCAAAATGTTCAAAAAATGTAATATATTTATAAATGGAAAATATGCATCTGATTTCCAACTTTTTAATGTAAGAACATGCTGGGTTAAGTTTTTGTTTTTCTTTACAAATAAATTATAAGACAATAAGAAAACCTGGGTTTCTTGAGTGTTTTCTTAGAGGAAGATATTTCAAAGATATCTTGTTTTACAAATAGTACAGCAAAATGATACGAATGAATCACAATAAAACTGCATATGTCTTTCATTTTCTATCTCCTTACAAACTCATTTAGTATTGATGTAATAATATACTTGCAATAAATTGCAAGGAACGCCTAATATTAAACAAAATATTAAATTCAAATCCATTTATGTTACATCAAATAATACTATAGAACAGCACAAACCTTGTTCTACAGCCATCTGCCGTGAGAGAAGGCCTCAACAATAGCAGAACCAATGTGATTTCACTGTGCAAAATGGAAATCTGGATACCAGCAAGTAAGGATGGTCAGGTATTCTTCAATAAAATTGTATCGTGAGAAAAAGCTGATTCATCTAAATGAAAACTTTCCTCTGGAACTTTTCTGAAAACATTGTCATTAAGTGTTTCTTCAGGTCTGGGACAGGACATTTTGTCAGAAACAAGGCTTGCAATCCCATGACTGCAGGGAACCCAGCACTCCCAATGTGAGAGGTAACTCCTATCAGGCAAACCTAGGATTTGAAAAAGAAGCTCCAAGCTCCTCTGTAGATAGCCCAAACCTCCAGCTGCCAGGAGGACTCTCATATTTTCACCCAGGCATTCCTGAAGTGTGCCAAACGTGCCTGGCACCCATGACTCGTGCACACAGAAAGAGCTGGATGGAGCGAGAACACGCTGGGCATTTTGCGTGTGCATGGAAGTATTCATTGGGAGATTGACAGTACCAGTTTCTCCAGGACCTCTGCACGTCCTGACTGCATGAGCTCACACACAGGTGGCACAAGGAGGATGCACAGGGAAATCCATGCCTATGATAGATCCAACTATGAGTTATTCTAACTACCTAAGCTCTTAAGATTATCACAGCGTGAGATGTGGACAACTGTCATTGCCAATAAGCTCCAGGAAATGGCCTTTTACCTTCTAGCCAGCCTGACTGGGTAACAACACTGGCCACTTGTGCCCATTAACACTGTAGGGTTTGATGCTTGGAAGCCAGGAATATGCTCCCTGAGACATTTGGTGAAGATTGTTTCATTTCCTTGTAAATGATGATTGTCATATACTCGGGGACCTTGCAGCTTTGAGTTTGCTGCTGTTGCAAGACATTTTAAAAGGGTTTTTTTCTTCCTTCCTAATCCTAGCAGCTATCTCCTGGAGACAATCTGGTAATAAAGCAAGCTCTTAAGAATGAATACATGAGTCCAAATGAACAGGCTAATGTTTATGACTTTTAAAATATTAAAAGGAAAAAAGTTATGTATCACCTGTACCTTTTTGTTTCATTAGGGATTGTGAATAATGTGCATTTCTAACAGAGAAAAAAATGCAACTACTGCTAACGTCTCACTGCAAACAGCTAGACTGCATCTGAAGGTGGATTGCCCTATATAATTTTCAGATGGACCATTTAAAGATTAATGTTATGAATTTTCCATGACTTCAGAGCATTGAGTATCTAGGTGTCGTGTATACATTGCTCACAGGTTTATTTCTGGTGTAAGTAGGTAAACAAGAACGTGACTAGTGGTAACAGCAAGAAAAACGTATGTGAGAATAGTTGAATTTCCAATATTCCTCTGCAATACTTCTTAGGAGGCCCGAGTCCCTCCTGCTTCTGAGATTTTTAACAATTTGAGTACTGAATGAACACATCGAATTTAGTGTAGTTACACCATGAGAAAAAATAGCTTTATCTCATGGGGGAGCAGCAGAATATTGTGCAGAGACCATTCCCCTGACATCAACTGTGTTTGGCAGATGGTGCTGTCAGTTCGGGTCTGTGTTTATTCTATCATGCATGTGGTAGCATATTTTAAAATGTACAATCTCATGTATTATCTATGGGCTAAAAGCATGCAACACAAGCGGGACTATATCACAGGAGTTAAACTTCTGTAAACAACTAGCAGCGGTTGTGTAAATGCTATTTTCTTGACATAAATAACAGAAACATATGGCCAGAGACAGGAAGTAGGTGATACCTGGATAGATTGATATCCTGCTAGACAAGTGGCTATATTTATGACATAATTCTGCCTGACAGTGAAAGAGGAGGGGAGGAGAGCTAATGACTTTTTCATGAACTCTCTGACAACACACATTTGACCACTGAATAGCTTTGCTCAACAATCTGATTCTCTGCATTGTTGTTAAATACATTCAATGAAGATGAAGAAAATATTGGGGTCAAAAGTGGAAGATAAAACTCCTATTTCTTATTTTCTTAGGGCACCTTATGTTGAAACACCATTGTCATTCTTATAGTTTAGTACCCACATGATTTCCAAACACTAGTCCTTTTCTGGAGAATACAAGTGATGGCCCAGTAGTGTCCCGCTGTAAATATGCTATTCCTGCTATGGCCTGAACTTTAAAGTGAGAGGTTTAATACCACAACACCTATTTTATAATCCTGCTTCCTTCCTATTTCCTGATAAAAATCCTGGCTACAATAAATTTAAACTCATCAGCATACAAATTACCACCTTCTCATATTTGAATGTAACTCATTGAGCATTACTGTATCATAGGAAAACACAACTTCACATGTTTCAGATTCTGCCTTTTACTACATGTGACTTCTCCACAACACATCAGAACAGCAAAATGTAATATTTCTTGAGTCTGAGCTATTCTGTTCTCAAAATTATTCAGTTTACAAAAACACACAACACTTTCTGGCAACTTGATGAGATTTCTTCCATCCAGTTATAAATGCAGGCCAGACTAGGTTTTCTGGCACATCTATGTAACCGCTTTTAACTCTAATTCTGCCCTCAGCAATAAGGATTCAGTTGTCTTCCTTTCAACATGGCTCTGCGTCTATGGTCTACCATAGCTTCCTGAAGTGTATGCTTATTTGCTTTTAAATGATACTCATGATGTACTAGAACCTGCTCTAGATTACTCTTTCAGTTGTAAAGGGTCTGCAAGGACAAGTTAACGTCAGATAAAATCTGAATTTTGTGACTAAAGCTGATGGATTATTCTCTAGTAAATGTAAGAATGACTCTTGTAGACAGCTCTTTGAACATTACCTTTTCAGTCTCACTTAATCTAGCTGAAATAGAAAAATGTTAAAGGAGATCATATATAAGCAGAAGAGTCAGCTTGTGGTGAGGAAGTTAGCAGGCTTGGTTCCTAAACAAGAAGATGTAGAAAGAAACTATCTTCAGGAATAAATCTATTTTTGCAAAGCAATTCAAACAAAAGACTGCTTCCAGAATTCACATTGAACTTGCAGAGCATGAAGAGGAAGTTGTTGAAATCCTGGTGTCGTGGAGCTAAATCCTAGAACCTTTAAGGTAAACTATTTTTAAATGAAGCAAAATAGGGCCCAGCATGCCTGAGGTTCAAACCACCCTTTTCATCCGATTCAGAATATTACGACCATCTGGAATACTCAGTTGTCTTTTCCTGTGTTTCTGTGCCTGGGTCTGATGAGCTCGGCCTCACAAGGGACCCCAGAGGGAAGCATTCCCGTTCTTTACAGTACCCTGGTTGTTAAAATACAGACCCACTATGTGGGAGGCCAGAGCTCAAATTCCTACTTTGCTTCAGCAGGCCTCAGTTCACATTTCCTACGCCTCTGTGAAGTGCCTCATCAACACCAAATAGCGTATTCCAGGGAGTCTGCGTGTTTGTCATATCCTCTTTTTGCCTCTGTTCCACTCTGCTTGACATCATTAAACATCCACTGGTGCAGGAACCCAACAGCTGATGGTTTAGGATCCCGGCAAGCAATAATCTATGTTTTTAGCCACATTACAATACATATTTAATTACTTATATAAAATGTAATTATCAACAAAACACTTTGGGCCAATCCTCCCCACTGCCTGTTGGATCTTGACATTCAGTTGAAACAGGGAAAGTAAAGAACTGACTAAGTGTTAATGCTAAGAGCTGAGGCAAGCATCCTGGGTTTGTAAGCAGCATTTCCAAAGGATGAGTGGCCAAATCTTTGACCCAGCAAGACTTTTATTTCTGTGCACTCTTAATATGGCTTTTGTGAAGCAGAAGAAAAAGAAAACGGCCAGACTTTCTAGATAGCAAGTGAAAAGGTACCACAAAGAGCAGGGGGACACCCTTGGTGAGGCTTGCACACCCTAGGCTCCCTGTTATGTCAACCCTTAAAAACTAGACCCCAAGAACTAGAAATTAGTTATGTTTCTAAATTATAATTTCCAGCGCTGAGGCATGCTTGCTAAACACCTTCTAACTTGTATCAAGCTACAATTAATAAAATTACATTTAGAACTATAATTAGCACATAATCACTTAGTCACCATAGGCTGATAACTGGTCATGATTTCAACATCTGAGTTAGGACTAATGCCTGAAATATGTTGTGAGAATCAAGAATATTTACATGCACATTAATAATCATACTCTTGGCATCTCAAACAATCTGCATGTAAATGCAGAAAAAAAACCTAAAGCCTCTTTTCCCACAGAGTTCCTCATTATCTCCTTCAATGGGAAGTTTTAATCATTTCTAAGGCATTGGGGAAAATCAGCAGCAGCACAGATACTTTCCTTAAGTTTGTGCTGTTGTAGGATAGTTGTAAACAGAAGGAATCACTCATATAGTGTACCGTCCACGAACTGAGTGAAGCACCTATGCTGGGAAGTGTTGGCAAATTCAACTTGTGTGTCATCCCCTGCTACTTTCAGAGAGGCCCCTTGAGTGCT
Source organism: Elanus axillaris (assembly GCA_026212715.1). Taxonomy (NCBI): domain Eukaryota; kingdom Metazoa; phylum Chordata; class Aves; order Accipitriformes; family Accipitridae; genus Elanus; species Elanus axillaris. The sequence goes on from JANZLQ010000050.1 coordinate 14,182,383, forward strand.
TTCTAGAAAACAAAAAAAAGAGGAAACATATGCTCATGCAGAGCTTGAAACTGGAAGGAATGTGCAGCAGTCTAATAAATGCATAAAGGTTGATTTGCTGATTTCTTTCTATTGCTAATTTCTCTGCACCTTGGATCCTTTCATTGTATGTCTGACTGCATGGATTGATCTAGTGAATAACAGAGGGAATATTCATTATATGTGAGAAAATTACTTTGTTTGTGAGGATTCCTTTAAAATTTAAATTCTTTTTGAGGACTGTCAGCATAAGAAAAGATGTCTTCATAGCCCTACAGATAGGTGCTATTTTTTTTCTCCTAGTTTGATTTCCCAGAGAAATATAAGATAATACTCACCAAAATATTCCTTGAGAGCTGATCACATTCAACCATTGTGTATTGAACTGGAAAAATGTTCAGTTTCCGCCAATGTCATATTAAACAACAGTGACACTTAGTTTTTCATTATTGAGAATCAACTAAAAATTGACCCCAAAATAAGACTGGCGGCATTTCAACTTTCACTCAGTCTTCTCAATATTTAAAAAAAAAGGGAGGCAACCCCTAAAAAGCCCTCTAACATTCTTCTGAGGACTAGCTTTTCTGTTTTCCCCACATCATTTTGCAATATGCATATCAGTCAAGTCTTCTACTGTACCATAAGGCCTAAAGGGTGTGAAGGTCAGTCAGTTTTAAGATGTATTTGTTTTGGCCTCGTGCTGGGTGGCACACGGGTACCTGACTCTCATCGCAGCTCAGTTTTTGTTACTCACCCATAACTTCATTTGTTCCTCAGCCATAACAATACCTTGAGCTATTACAAGTCAGAGACAGCTTGGTGTAGGTTTGTTCATCTCGGAGGCAGAAGAGACTCTTGTTTTGTATGGGGAAGTACTAGAGCTACATCAGCTATCTGCCAGGCATTACCTTTGTGGACCTTTTCCAGCTCTTTCATGTTAGTAGAGATGGCATAAAAAAAAGCTGCAGTGAATCAATGAAGCAGCCAAATGATTAAGCTGTGACAAACCTGCTGGCTGCAGCATAATCTTCACTGGGATGTGTGAACTTTGGTGAAAATCAGGCATACATGAAAACCACCTGTACAAACTGGAGAGGTTTGTACATGATGCATTTCCACAGAGGTATCAAGTAATACAATGCTTTCTGTTTCTTTACACTGCATAAGTAGAAACATCTTGATATGTCAATATTCTACATAGAAACAAACAACTACACAAATGAAGGGGAAAAAAGAAAAAAAAGAAAAAATTTCAGAGCAACATTGCTTAAATTTCTATGTACAGAATTTGAAAATATAGGTTCTTATTATACTTCTTGCATTAATTTTTACAATAATTTTCTTTCATTCTTATTTTGTTTTCAACTCAATATCAGACTGGTTTACTTTATTTAAAATGTAAGATGTGAATAAAGATCTTAAAAGATCATAAACCCCAGTTTCTTTCATGACATTTTAAAATCCTCTGAAATTGAAAACAGTACTTTAGAGCCATTAGCAGAAATCTGCTTAACTACAAATGGCCTGGTTGGTATATAAAATGCTTAATGTTAAGGCTGTTCCCAAGGTAAACATTCTGTAGTGGCTTTACAAATAGTGCACAGTAAAAAAATAATGGGATCTGTAATTGTTCAGTCATCTGCACAATATAAAAGTTAAGTATCTTAACCATACACAAAATGTGTACGGACCCTGTAATGTTAAACCTTTTGCACTTTGTGCCTGTTGTTATAAAACAAGGACAAAACAAGCTGTCTATAGAGAATCTTATGTAGCGCTTTCCCATATGTCAGTCTCTAGGACAAGGCAATATTAATGTACAAGTGGTCAGCTCCTTTCATATACTACTAATGTACTGGAAAGTCTTCCGCACTCAGTGCTTTTCTTCATGTCTCAGGACATCTCGTGCTAGAGCACTTCCCCATGCAGAACAATATGGCCTTCTCTTGGAAAAGCCCTCTGGGCTGATCATTGTCAGGTTATGTTATGTTTTAACAGTAGGCACTTCAATGCTAGTTTTGTGCAGAGTTGTAGCAGGAACAAGAGGTCTAAACAAACAGAAGGGCCACTAGAGCCCTTTCATTTATCATCCTAACCTGACAGAAACCCCTATCTATTCCCTAGCTTTGCTGAATTTTACGTGTTTCATTTAAAATCTCTGCTTTCAGAAAGCAGCTACCCTTATTCTTGGCCCTTCTGTGTAAGTATTTTCTTCCTTACTGTTTAGATAAGTCAGTTTGAGAAATCTGAAGGAAAACATAGAAACAGAGGTTACTGTCTGAAAGGTTTTAACATAGAATAAACAAATATTGTTTAAAACAATGGTGTTAATACTTGCATAGCATCCTTTATCTAAATATGCTATGAAGGTGTGAATTAATTAGTGCTCACTTCACAACACTCTTGTGAATTAGTTAAGTATTATTATAGCAAACATTCACAGTAGGAAACAGATATAAAGAGTATATAACTGTTGCCTAGGTAACACAGGGAATGGCAAAGGTGGGATTTAAGCCCAGTTTTCTTCCCGGTGTTCATTAAAAATATTCCCTCTTTAATAACTGAACATGTACTGTCAATCCATTTTAAACAAACGATTGCTTACAAGGAGAGTTGTGATAAACATTCAACTTTCCTTAAACACATAGTTAGGAAATGCTCCTTGAGCACAAATTCTCAGTGTAAGTCTGTTCAGGTAACTAAGACCTCATTCACAAGTTAGTCACAGCATTTTCCCACTGTCTGTTTGCCAGTAACAATGGCAACACAGTTTGGAAAGATATTTTTCAGAGTTTCAGACTGGGTTCACTGCTTTTCATCATGCAGCTGAAGCCAAGTATTATTTCAGTATTCATCATTCAATATTCAGTTTTTCTGTATTTTGAATGAACTTTCCTCATGTGATCATAAAGGGACTTGTTTCCCAGCGCTGAGACGAGAAAGATGTATCCCCAAGAAGTACTGGCAATATGTTAAAAGAAATGCAAAATATTTGAAATGGAAAAAGAACATGAAGTCAGAACTCTGTTGGAGTGATTTATTCAGAAGAACTTCTTGGACCAGACACAGGAGGTCTTTCTGTCTGATGGTAATGGGATACGTTTTGCTCACTTCTAGAAAGGGATTAGTTTGGGTGGGTGATGATTCTAATAAAGGGTGAGGGAAAATTTATGAGTCTGAAAGGAAGATTAGTAGCATGGGACATTTTGTATTCGGGGTATGAAAATATGCTGTATTTGTTGGGAGTAATGATGTTTTGATGGAAAAGTGATTAATTTCCTGAGAGTTGCAAGGCACATCTTTAGTTCAGAGAAGGATGATGATGGGGAATGTTAAATACTTCAGTGTATTTGTGAGAATTATGTGGGATTTGAGCAAGTGTTAAATCTGTGAGATTAATGGGGAATTGGTGGCACAGGGGAAGGATTAAACGCATGTAGTCATGGGGTTGGGACCTGAGAGATTTGGAAAGATTGGATTGGGAGGCACCACTTGGGTCATTGAGTCCATTTGTTCACAATCTCAGCTAACTATATGATAGATGTTTATTTTAGATTTATCCACATAACATCTATTCTGCTTTCTTCCACCTATCACATTTCCCAGGACCAAAGGAAAATTAAGATCTTCAGTAAAAGTCACAAGTACAGTATGCCACAGAAAGGATGCAGAAGAGGTTACGGTCACCTCCAATAGCTAAGTCCCCGCATTATGAGGGAAGCAATTAAATAAAACTCTCAAGTGACCCTAGAAAGCAAGTACCATGCTCCTTAGTACAAAAGTGCATCAAATTTCAAGTAAGGGAAATGTTTCCTTCTAAAGCCAAACCAAGTGGTCATATTACCCCATGTAAATGAAAAAGGTATAATAATATGGCACTGAACCTTAATTGCAGTAGAATAACAGTAGAAGCATCTGAATATCCTGTCTAGGCCTTTTCTCTAGTTATGGCCAATTTCCAATGCTTCTGGAAAAGAGAACTTTCCTTCCTGAAAAAAAAACCCTTGTTTATCAAGATAGGAAAATGTTCCTTCCAGAGGTCACTATCAGAGGTGCAAGGCACAAGATGAATGCGGTCTATACGCAGTCTAAATAGACAGCACGCAGTCTAAATAGACAGCACTCAGTCTCATTTCAACCCCCTTGGCACACTGGTTACCTAATAATTCATATCACAAGTCTAATCCCTTTTTTCCCAGAATTCTCTTTGTAAGTTTTAAAATATTTCCTTCTTAACACCATCTTACTCTTAAGTTCCTACTCCACTGCCCTATTTGGAAACTAGAAGTTCATTTCTGGGATGGTTAGAGATCATCTAGTTAGCAAGCTAAATGCATTTATGACCCATTTATTATAATTTCTCTTATGTTGATCTAACTCTTTCACTTAAAAACTCTTCTTCCTCTTGAGTATTTACTCCTGACTGCATTTCAGAGTTATTATATTCCCTCTAAACCTTCTTTTAATAATGCTAAAGAAGCTAGATCTTTTTAAACCGTCTTCATAAAATAGCTATTGCCTGTGCCTAATAAATCTTCCTTGCATTTAGGACTGTATTTCCTGAATACAGATAACTAGTCCTGCATGTAATGTTCCTAATGAATTCTTATGATTGTCTTCCCTGATGGTACTAGTAAATGTATCACTAGTCTGTGACAAAATAACCTGGTCTAATGTATCCTGAGAATTTGCCATTCTTTTCCACAACTGCATCATACTAGTTGCTTCCTTACATACACCCAAGTTTTTCTCCTTTTCATTAACTTCCAGTTGATAAGACCCCAGTCCCCAAGCTTCTTTTTGTCTGGACCCAAGCACACCACATTATGTTCTGTGGTAATAACTTCCATCCTATTTCTGTCATTCTGATCTACTAAGCTATCAAATTCCTTTAAGGTACTTTTATGTCCTCAGTAAAGGCAATTCCTTATATTGTTCTAAAAAAACATAATTGCCCCCAAAATCATAATAGCCCCCAGCGAGCAGGAAAGATAGGTAATTCTTGCAGCTTGCAAATGAGATTTTATTTGTACTGTAGTTTCTAAGGGCACTAATGAATGCATAGCACTCATACATGAGTGTACAACTATAACAAAATGCTGTTTCAGCTTTGAGTCAAATACAGTTTGAGTAAATCCAAACAGATGAGGTGAATAAAAGATAATAGTGAGAAAATTTTGATTGACAGCTGCACCTCAGTGAGTACTTCTACTCTTCCAAAGGATTTTGAGCACAGATTCTGTGTTTGGGATTTGGAAGCCAGCAGGGGATCATTTGTAAGTTTTAGTCTTTTTGATCCCTGACCCAGTAGGCAAGGAAAGACTTGTCAGGAAAAACACTGTGTTTGGGGGAGCAGCTAAGTACAAGATGCTTAGTACCAGTTAGTCTGATCTAAATATTGTTTTAGGATTTCAGCTGACCAAGATGTTGTCCTATTCATGCTGTTTAATGTGCAATAGGATTAAAGGCATGCATAATCTGAGCATGTATGAAACCCTCGAGACCCAATTGAATGGCATGCTGAGGCTTTTGGCTGAGATCCTGCCCAAGAGGTATTAATTTGGGTATGAATCAAATGAGGCTGTGAACTGGTGCAGTTGTGCTAGTTACATCTGATGTCAAATTTAAAGTCTCTCAGCTCTAATAAAGCATGTTGTCCAACTTGCAAGATTGCATTAAGAAGGGCAGAGTAATGGTATTTAATATCTAGCAGGTCTGGAGCTCTATGGAGTGGAGATGATTTCAAGGCTGCCAATGTTTCCACCCTTCCCTCAGTGCTCCTGTCCCCCAGACAACAAGCAGTCTCCTATGTCTCTCCTCTCCTTGGTCTCTGAAGGAAGTTTCTGATAATATAGCAAATGAAATGCAGAGGATTTGAGAGGAATAATAAATAATTATGAGTCAAATTGAAATGTCCTTTGCTCATAGTGGTTGCTAGGACTACTATCAAGAGAAATTACTTATGAATGCAAGTAATGGGTTCCAATGTATTAGTGGACACAGAAGACTGGATTGAATTGGAGTGCTTGGTCTGAAGTTCCTCTTTCATGTGACTTTTAACCCTAAAGGTACATGGGCACTAATTTGTGGCTTGAGTGAAGGGAGGTGACTGCACTAGTGACCCGGTCTGGGAGACAGTAGAGAAGAAGAGAGGTGACTGCAAGCTGGTGCAATACAATTGGCTTATGAAAACAAGATGGAAACAGTGTGCGAGTAAAGGAAACAAGTAAAACTTCCCATGTGTCTTTATGTTCAATATTGAATCCAGCGTTTTCAGAAGGAGTCTAGCTGGAATGCTTTGCCAAGGTCAGGGGAGTTCTACTCTTAACTGGTTTCGTCCTTTTCTTTCTCTGAGATGGCAGCACTCTAATTCACACAGTATGGGACCTTCCCAAATTCTCCAACTGCCTTTTGTGTAGAACAATTTAAGCCCAAAAGACTGCTCAAAATTTTATTTAAATGATGAACATCTCTAGCTATGAAATGCACTATACTATACGTATGGGGAGAACAGAATCACCTTTAGGAACAGAATCAAGAGCTTTCAAATGGATGCAATGAATATACACTGTGCTTTCTTTCTTTTCCTTTTTTTTTTTTTCTTTCTTTTTTTCTTTTTCTCTCAGTTCTGTATGGAATTTCAGGTATATAAGAGAAATTTCTGTAATCAAAGCATACATTACATTTGAGGTAAGAAGATTATTTACATTCTAATAGCAGACAATCTAATATACAGTAAAAACTAAAAAGTATTCAATTACACTATTTAAAATTAAATGATTTTGTGGTTTCTCATAATCAAAACCAAGAAAATAGTTTTAAAAGTTGTTTCATGGGGAAATTGTAAATAAGTACAAATAGCTGATATGCATCTAAAACCTGATCTTGGTAAGCTTCAAAAATTCATTAAAGAGAGATTTTGAAATTTAATAGTACTAATTAAAACAGCACTATCTGGACCAACTTGATATCCTAAATCAGATACAAATATTTCATTCTGTAGAGTCGTATTCAAGCAGGTTGATGATTACAGCTTTTCTTTCAAAGATAAAATTCCTTTCAACTCTGAATACCGAGTCAGACAACAGCTGCATAGGAAACCAGTCCAAATCTTAACTGGAATCCAAACTTGATTGGTGCACAAGTTTTAATGATAATTTACCTTTTTTTAAAGAAAGTTTTAGTGAAAATTTAGTTATTTTCATCTAGCAAGTAGGGAAAATTTTTCATCTTCCATCAATTATTTTGATACAACTACAAATGTGGAAATTTTGTTACTCATGACAAGGACGTGAAAATAACGTTTCAGGTGGGAATTTCCTATACTTAAGAGGAAATTATGTGAGATGACAATTTGACTGTATGAGACAATTTGGTTAAACTGCTAAAATGCTGGGTGATGTCTCTAGTAAGGAGTAGGTACATCTGCTGAAAATAAGTTAGGCATCAGATCAGAAGAAGATAAAAAAGCATACATGAAATTGTTTAAGTTAATCAAAGGCAAGAAAACAGAGACAGATGAGTAGATTTGCACTAGATAATGAATAGCATAATGAAGAAAGACTTTGAGGTAAGTCAAATGCTTTCTTTGTATTAATCCTAATACTGGAAGATATAAGTTGTGCCCTGCTGCACTTTTTATGCTTATAATTTCACATTGTTAGCATTGTCTTCAAGGTGCATTATTTCTTTGAAAGGCATGGACCTCAGACCTAATTCTACTCATCTTGGTGAAGAGGAATAAGATTTGAAGGAAATATTTGATGTATACCTTATAGAAACACTCAGTTGAATACCTGCTAATGACCAGGAAAAGTATTTACACTAATGCATGTAGAAAAAAGGTCTGAGGAAAGCCAAAGGAGCTCCAGAAAAAAAGGACTTGTGAGCAGAGAATAGAGGCAAATCTCTGAAGTAATCGTTAAATAAAATCATTAAGTGACTAGACTTAAATATTCTTGTTGTATTAGTTCCTCTTGGAGTGAAGGAAGATTCCTTCAGTTCTCTCAAAAGAGAAAGTTTGTGACATGAAAGAGCTCTGACAGTTTATGCCTCACAGGTGAAAATTCATTCCAGTTACATTAAAACAAGGTGATTCCCTCCAAGCAAAATTAAGCTCAGCACACTTTTAAATAACAATGAATGTAATAAATACATTAATAGCAGTCCTGTATCTTGACAATGACATTTTGAAAAGAGGTAGCCTTGCCCATCTTAGTGGAAGACTATATGAGTTCAGCGATGCTCAAAAGGAGCTTCCAAAACATAGATATCCTAAGGACAGTGCCATTCTGCCAGCTTCCCTCAGATAACCTCTAGAGAGGAACAGCTTGAGATATCGGGCTTGAGCATCACATTATGTTTCTTATCAGCTGCTTCAGCTGCCTCCTCACTCCACATGTTCAGGATTACTTGCTGATCAGCCCGTGCCCTTTAGAGAGATATTAGGAACATTGGGTTTTAATTGTTGTCTGAGGGCCAGGCACTGAAAGTTAGGTGCTGCTTTGATTAATTTGTAGGTGCTTAACATTACTCACTGGATCTAATTTATGGCAACACTTAACATTTATCACGCCTGAATCCTCCTGTGGCTTTACCCTTTAGTATAGAATGTGAAAAGCAGCCAAAAGTGAACAAAAATGGGACCCAAAAAGCAAAAGATAGTACCATATTGTGACACTTTGCTTCCACAAAATGTCTGTCAAAACATTGCCCAAAGTAGGATGTGAAATACAAGGAAAGAGTGGAAAAGATTTTATTAACAGCATGCGCTATTAGCAACAACCCCTAACTTGTCTTTGTAGAAAGACCCTCGGCAATGAGAACATCCAAAAAGAAAAGAAACAGTCACTATGGCATCAAAGTAATTAAAGCCATTTCACTTATTACTGACTATTTGCTTAGGGAAATTATTCATTTTATCAGAACCAGAATAACCACAATTTAATAATTGCATTCTGTGCAAAGAGAGACTGATAGGCACAATAAGATCTTCCTATTTAAATGCAGAACAGGGATGTGGGTGCATAACTGACATCATTATTCTTTTACTTTATAAAACATATACAAAAAGACAGGTGCCTGGCATTCCAAATACTGTGTAGTTAAATTACAAACACAATATCAGCTGAAACTATTAACTAATTCCTGGAGAAAGCCTCAGCATAAATCCAAACGCTACCACACCAGCTCTGTACTTCAGTACAGCTCCTCAAATCCTCTCTTACAAATCCCACCATAATAGTCTAGTCCTGCAGCAGTGAGTCTCTGAAAGGAAAAGAGGCTAAGGAACACAACAGGGAGAATTTTCTGCAATGGAGGATTCCCTCTGTTTTACCATAGTCCTTTCTATTTTAAAACCAGAGGAATTCCGTTTTCTAACAGTTCTATGAATTGCAACTTGATCAAGACAGCAGAGAAAGAAAGGGATTTCTGACAGAAAAATATACCTTTTCTTATCCATTTAGAGAAGTGGATATAATTTCCATCTATAAAAGATGAAGCAGTCCTTGCATACATGTGGGCAAAGATTTAGGGCGCCTTGGTTCAAAACTATACTTAAGAAGCTGGCTATCTTCTCCCTGTTAGTCTTGCTTCTAATGTTTTTTACATTATAAACTCAACTAAAACTTAGTATTCTAATGAGACACGGGTACGGATGATTGTAGCATCTACACAGATTACAGAACAAATATAGTCTATTCTCTGGATTTTGCTCTTTTCTTATTATATCCCACTCTCTTCCCTGTGGATTATAGAAACTTATGTGCTCTGGGGTATTCCTCTTCTATTATAAGGTACTTCAAAACACTGCTCTTTGAAGAAGTCCTATTGTCTGGAACATCAAAAGTGTATAAACCTGTGATGTGCATCTAAATACCTACTTTGGAATAGATCTACAGGTAGATGAAACACCTATCAGCACGTGATAATTAAAAGATGATTTACTATATTCTTATAGAATGTCTCAGCCTGAGCATTATTGATTTTGATAAAGTCTGAAATCATGTTATAGTTAATGTAGGAATATATATATAAAAGAAAAGATATGTGCTTGTGTATGCACATGTATAATAAACACATTCATGTTATGTTAGGTGTTGAATTCTCACACTGTAGCTACAGAAAATTTTGTAGTAATACATGTGGTAAGAAAAGGAAAGAAAATCTGGAAATAGATCTATAGCTTTAGTTTTGGGGAGGCCTGTTGATCCATTTATGTTTTCTCCCTTCAAAACTAGCTCACAATAACTTGTAAATCACCTATATCTAACGGAACATGGTTAGCAATCGGCTACACCACTTGGACACACACACGTCTATGGGGCTGGATGGGATCCACCCAAGGGTACTGAGGGAGTTGGTGTAAGTGCTCGCCAAGCCACTTTCCATCATTTATCAGCAGTCCTGGCTAACCTGGGAGGTCCCAGTTGACTGGAGTTTAGCAAACATGATACCCATCTACAAGAAGGGCCAGAAGGAGGATCTGCGGAACTATCAGTCTGATCTCAGTGCCAGGGAAGGTTATGGGGCAGACCATCCTGAGCACCATCACGTGGCATGTACAGGTCAATCAGTTGATTAGGCCCAGCCAGCATGGGTTTATGAAAGGCAGGTCCTGCTTGACTAACCTGATCTCCTTCTATGACAAGGTGACCTGCTTAGTAGATGAGGGAAAGGTTGTGGATGTCGTCTTCCTGGACTTCAGTAAAGCCTTTGATACCGTTACCCACAACATTCTCCTGGAGAAACTGGCTGTTCATGGCTTGGACAGGTGTACTATTTGCTGCATAAAAAACTGGCTGGATGGCCAGGCACAAAGAGTAGCGGTGAAAGGAGTTTAATCCAGTTGGTGACTGGTCACAAGTGGTGTTCCCTAAGGCTCAATATTGGACCCAGTTCCCTTTGATACCATTATCAATGATCTGGAGGAGGGGATCAAGTGTACCCTCAGTAAGTTTGCACACAACACCAAGTTGGGCAGAACTGTTGATCTGCTGCAGGGTAGGAAGGCTATACAGAGGGATCTGGACAGGCTGGATCGATGGGCCGAGGCCAACTGTATGAGGTTTAACAAGGCTCAGTGCCAGGTCCTGCACTTTGGCCACAGCAACCCCGTGCAGCGCTACAGGCTTGGGGAAGATTGACTGGAAAGCTGTCTGGTGGAAAAGGACCTGGGGGTGCTGGCTGACAGCCAGCTGAATAGGAGCCAGCAGTGTGCCCAGGTGGCCAAGAAGGCCAACGGCATCCTGGCCTGTATCAGGAATTCTGTGGCCAGCAGGAGCAGGGAGGTGATTGTTCCCCTGTACTTGGCACTGGTGAGGCCGCACCTCAAATACTGTGCTCAGTGTTGGTCCTCTCAGTGCAGGAAAGACCTTGAGGTGCTGGAGTGTGTCCAGAGAAGGGCAATCAAGCTGGCGAGGGGCCTGGAGCACAAGTCTTACGAGGAGTGGCTGAGGGAACTGGGGCTGTTTAGTGTGGAGAAAAGGAGGCTGAGGGGAGACCTTATTGCTCTCTACAACTGCCTGAAAGGAGGTTGTAGTGAGGTGGGTGCTGGTCTCTTCTGTCAGGTGGCTGGGGATAAGAATGAGAGGAAATGGCCTCAAGTTGCATCAGGAGAGGATTAGATTGGATATTAGGAAAAATTAATTTGCTGAAAAGGTTGTCAAGCTCTGGAACAGGCTGTCCAGGGAAGTTGTTGAGTCACCATCCCTGGAGGTATTTAAAAGACCTGTAGATGTGGCACTTAGGGACATGGTTTAGTGGTGGACTTAGCAATGTTAGGTTTCTGGTTGGACTTGATGATCTTAAAGGTCTTTTCCAACCCAAATAATTCTGTGGTTCTGTGATTCTATTCTGTGGTTGAACTTAAAAAAAAAAACAAAGTAATAATCCTTGAATATTAAACATTATTTTTTAAACTCAACAGCTACCCTAAGTTATTTTAAAACTTCCATTACATTCTGAGTTATTCTTCTTCTCCTTTATTTCTGTGAAAATATATTTGCTTCTCTATCCTGAAATACATAGTGTGTTCATAGTCATTTAAATAATAATCATATTGAAGAAAAAAAACACCCTGTATCTCTGTATTGAATTATTCCATTTTGAGGTATAGTGTTTACATTTGCTTTCAAGGTAAAGTTGAAATAATTGTATTACCAACAAAGCTACTAATGTAACCATTAGTGGATGGATAAAGGTACAGACTTTTGAACAAATATGACAAGCCAAATCTTAGTAAATTAAGTATTACGACATTTCAAAATGCTGTTTTTCTGCTATAATGTATAAAGTGACTTGATATTTTAATCACAGTAAAATATTTTATGAACTCCAGAAACCATCAGAATACTTTGTATAGGCATGCCATCTCAAAAAATGTCTATAAACACGTAACATAATGTTCTGTGTCACAGAAAATGAAAAGTTTTAGGTCAACATGATTCCAGTGAAGCTAAAGTTAAAATAACTTATACTGAAGAAAGTAGGATTGACTTTTACTATAGTTTCAAACAACAGCCCATTTTCTCTAGTAACTTATTTTCCATTCGTTAATTACATTACAGATTAAAACAATCAGTAGGGAAAAAAATCCCATACAGTGTAAATTTTACTTTGTTTCCGTTTCTTATTTCAGCCTATAACTTTAGATATAATTAGTTATATTAAAGCTCTGAAGAATAAGGCTGCCATTAACAGTGATTTAGCAAATGCTTTCGAATTTTAGTCTTACACTACATAATTATACTTACATGAAATATAATTAATGAGGAAAACGTCTCAGATGTGTGGGCTAGGAAGGCAAATATAACTATCCTTTATTGTGCCTTCAAGGTTAGAATTATTATAGCACTTATAATTTTATTATAATTACCCATAATGAGACTCCACATGCATGATACAGTCTACATGCTTTTGACATTAGAAGTTTTCAAAATGCCTCATTAAGTATTTTACTCTATATTTATGTGGTTTTCCTCCACCTCCCATTTTTGGTGGCGATCTATTCCATGTAAAAGCATACAAACTTATTTAAAAAATAGTACCATTAAAGATCATAAAATGATTACAATGAATAGATATTAAGATGACACAGCTGTATAACCTATTCCTTTTATGTACTCCCATGCTGAATTGTTTTATGACCTATCATAAACCTATTAAACTACTGGTAATAAAGGATTGTAATTAGTGATAAAACCTTGTTGCTTAGTGAGCCAAGACAGTCATCCTTACTTTGGATTTTATTGAAAGTAATCAAGATGAAACCTTCAGCAATGTCAAATAACACCTCCAGAGAAGAAGGTTGCACTTTTAGTAGAGATTGCCAATATTCAAGCTTTTCTGTCATTTACCTGTGCTGTATTTTGCAGGCTGAGCTTGATTAACTCTGCTCCCCTCCATCCTTTTTCCTATTCCCCATGAACCTGCACAGAAGAGTCAGAAATATAGGATAAATGAAGCCAAATAAGCTTGGAACACAGTTTGACTTCAGTGGTTTTCCATTTTGCTATTGTATTACTCATGTAGAATGCTGTCCACAACTTGTTTCTTGGCAGGATTCAACAAGGGCTATAGCAAAGCAGAAATCCTTAGAAGTGAGCTCTGGCTGAAATGGAGAAATCTAGTTAAGAAAAAAAGCATGCAAGGCGCTGAACAAAATGTGTGACCTTTTCAGCTATCAAATCAAATTAACTTTTTTCCTAGTCATACTGGGCTGAATGCAAACACAGCTTCCAGAGGCACAAAAGCCACTGCTTTAATCTGCACTGTATCATCAAGTCCCTCTTAACATTTGTGTGTTGGCCTTCTAGAATACATTAATTTTGCCAGTGTGCTCAGATGGTTAGTTCTTGATGTATCCTGGTGAAAGCTGACATTTTCGCTTGCCTTAATGTAAATTTTCTGTAGCTTAACCTCAAAATTCTGGGTGGAGTAATTTTCTCAGGATATAAGAAAATGCCATTTACCATTTTGGCATGGAAAGGAGGCAAACACTACACGGATGCGACTCGATGCAGGGAAAATATAATGCCAGAGATTAAACTCACAAATCTGTATTCCTGTCTCCACCGCACAGCTATAGTATCTTGCACATCTTGAAAACTGGAAAGGAGGGGGGAGGGGAAGAAGTCAAACAATATTCACTTTGTCTTTATAGCACTATATTTCACTCTGCAGTAAACTGGAAAGACAGAGCTCTAAGCACCGAACAATTAACCCTCCACTAATTCCCCTTCTATCCTACAAAATAAAGAATACATCAAAGACAGAAGAACAGGTATCTTCTCCCCCATTCTTCACAACATGGATTTATTTGTCCTAACTGGACTTTTAAACCTATTGTGCCGGGCTTTTCACAGGGCTGAATTGAGCAATAGGGAAACTATAGTAACCAATAATCTGTTTCACTTCAATGGAAACTATGTATCTTGGTGGATAACAAAGCCTGGGATAAACACTAAAAACCTCTGACAGGGTTTGGAGGGGGAGACGATGGTGTCTCAACCGTGGGGTCACGTTTTTGCTAGCCTTCACCTATAGGCAACAATTATTACGGCATTCCTCATTTGTTCCTCACCAAGCAAATTCTTCAAAGGTGCTTAATGGATACCATCACCTCCATTAAAATTCACAGTATTCTGTGCAATTAATTCAGCCATATGCAGAGGTGTGTGCATGCTAATTGCTTTTAATCACATATACATTAAGATTATATGCGCTAGGCTCCTTTCAAAGGGATGCGTCTTCAAGGAAAGCTGGTAAAACTTTATGTAGTAATATCTGTAGTTGAGTCAACACAATACACCTCGCCTTTATTCTCATAGGAATTTTAAGACTCTCATTTCAAAGGTAGCAAGGGACAAGTGTATTCGGTATTCCCTATGCAATTATAAATTGGAATTAAAACAAGCCTGATATCCACTTAGATGTCAATACGACCAAATAATTTTACGTCCCCTAAGATCTACATGAAATCAAGAGCACCAAAAGCTGATCACTTTTGCAAGTAAATCAAAAAGGCTGTTCCTCTATTTTATTTTTTATCTTAAATGTATCCAGAGTTTTATGGCTAAATACTAAAGCACTAGCAGTTGGTCATGCTTTAAGCTACTAGAAGAAAGTTAAGCTTCCTCGTTGGCTAGCTGAGATATCAGCTATAAGCTGACAAGTAATTAAACCAGCATATCTATAACAACTGTCATCTCTTATTTCTGTGCAACTTGGATGTAAACCAAAGGCAAGAAAGCCAAAAAAAGACTTCACATTACTGGGCAACTGCTGAGCATCTCCTGCTGAACAGTTTAGCAGACCTGGGCATTTAGAGGATTGTAACAGAGATCAAAAGGGTCAGAGATCCCTTTACCAATTAACAGCAGGGAGAAGAACATCAAATAAGGTGTAAATTTTAGCTCTGCAGTTTTGAGTAAGCCAAGCATGAAATGCATTCTAATACTCTTGAGTAGCTGCAGCTTTGAGCCATCAGTGATGTCACTGGTGCACTAAAGGAAGCTTAATCGCACTTAGAGTGGCATGTAGCAATCCCGCTCAGCTAGGTGCTAAAGCCTGCTGCTTCTTGTCTCTTTTGATAACACATGGGAATTGCTAGCCCCGACGTGGCTGGCGAGAACAGAAAACACTCCACAAAAAGCAGGCTTTCTTTAGGGTCTTACACTTTTATTGCTCCCGATCTTAAAGAGATAGCGACACAGTGTTTGTTTTCCCCCTTTGATTGTTTCAAATAAAGAAGGAAATAATTAATAAGGCCCGGTGTAAGTAATCAGCCTTTGGGGGCTTGAAGGCTGTTTAATCCAACTTTATGCAAATCACCGTGGGGGGAAAGCTGTTCCTATAGACATTGCTCTTTCTTCTCTTTCTTTCCCCCCCACCCCACCGTTTCAAGTACGACAAAAGAATGCCATTGAGCCTTTCGATGCATCCCCTTGACCAGTACATACTGCCTAGAATATGCAATCCGACATGACAGTGCTGGGAAATGCCATGCAGGCCAAGAGCTGTGCCGAACCAGAGGGAGGTGCGCCCTTTCCACCCAGGTGCGTGCAGGCAGGGGTCTCGGATCAGCCGCGGTGGTCTCCTGGTGAGGGACCCTCTCCCACCTGCCGCGGGCGAGGGGCGGCAGTCCCACCTCCGAAGGCAGAAGAAGGAAAACGGCAACAGCAGCAGCAGCGACAAAAGGGATGAAAGGGGCCGAAAGTTCTGCTCTGGCAAAATAGCGGTAGAGTGGGTTTAGGCTGAGCTAAGGGCCGGAACGAGATACGTTTAACCT
This sequence comes from Elanus axillaris, assembly GCA_026212715.1. Lineage (NCBI taxonomy): Eukaryota > Metazoa > Chordata > Aves > Accipitriformes > Accipitridae > Elanus > Elanus axillaris. The sequence goes on from JANZLQ010000050.1 coordinate 14,198,692, forward strand.
GGTTTTAAAGTGGCTTTGTGTGCCAATACTTACCGGCGCATGATGTCATGCCTGCTTTCTCACAGACGAGCGCGTGAAACAGAGTCTAAGCAGAAAAGGGGGGGTTAATTCTTTTTGCTGTTTGTGAATTAAGATTATGTCAATAATAATTCGAAGCACAATTCTTAAAGGAGTAAATGTGGATATTATGTTATTCTTTTGTTTATTTTGGCTGACAAAAGATTACCATGGGGACAATTACAAATTCAAGATATGGGTACATTCACAGAATATATTACTGGCCCGGCTTCGGTGAGAAAATACAGCTGCAATGTTTAAAATGGGTTAAGAAAAATTCCCACAACTTAAATATGCGCTTTCATTTTATAGATCTCAACTGTAATAAGTTCAAATCATGAAAGCTTTATCCCTAATGGAGTTCAATTAGATATGTCTCACATGAACTTAACTATTCTGCTCAGAAACTCATCCCAGAGCATCAAATACTTCATTTTACATACCTAAGAATTCATAATTGCATATACCTGATTTATTTCGGAAAATAGTGAAATCCCCTTCCCACTTTGGTTTCAAGAGTGCAAGTACTTGGTTTTCTAAACATTATGAATGCAGCTAGATCTGAGAGACATCATACCCACAACAAAGAGAAGCTAGTGACCAGCTCAGATACATTGTCTTTTGAACAACAAGTCAGTGCAGACAGAAGTAAATGACAGTTAATTACAAATTACATTCTGGTTGGGGCTCTGAAGGCCTCCTGGCTTGAATAATAATCAGGCCCTCGGGCACTCACCTGCCTGCAAACGAACATACGGAGACACAGGCTGGGGTGCTATACAAGTTTCAAAACAAGCTGCTAAACACAAAAGCTTATTGGATTACAGAGATTTAGGCAAAAGCATTCAGATCTCTGGCAGCAACTCTAGTACTAGGTTGAAGGGATTTCTAAAGGATGAATTGCCATTTACTGTAAATTTCTGAATACTCCTCCTGCTTTTGGGAGAAGGAAATAAGTTCTCTTATTTTTGAACGTTAGAAAAGTTATCCTATTACAAACACCCTTTAGGAAATACGATAGGAGAAAGTGTCTGTTATGAATTGGAGATCTAATATCTTTCAAAGTTAGAGAAATTACACATGCTGTTTACATTATCTCTTGCCCATTCTTGCCATTCAACCAGTACCGTATATGTTCTAAATGTAGCCTATGTAAATGCAAACGAATCAGAAAAAAAAAAATTACTCGTGGCAGAAGTACTTTTATCCAACATCTAGGACTGTTGAAATTTGGGCTGTTTACTGATGTATATTACATTTTTTAACGTTTGATTTTAATCCCATATATTTGTAAAATATGACAATGTCTACATTAATTAACGTCAGTATTAGTGCACTGTAAAACCTTGGCTTTTGTAATTCACTAAAGCAATTTCTATTCATTTAGTTGAGCTAAGTGCTTATTGTTAAAGACAAAAGGCTCAACAGTTTGACATTGAGCTCATTATGTATGTTTAAAACATTCTGCAATTCAAGGCCACACCACATGCAATAAAAAAGAAGCCAGTGGGTTCAGGGATTAAAATTCAGACCACACAGTTCTCTTCAATAACTTTCCATTTAAATCTGATTAAAACTTCAAAACAAAGCTATTTAGATATATCGGCGTACGTGGGTGTGTAAGTATGGGAGACTATGTATCTTTTGTGCTCTTGATATGCATACAGAAGCTTTCCGTGGTTTTGGTTTTCTTTAAGTCAGTCAGCTGCAGTGTAGCTTCTGTAGAAAGACTTTCCTATTTTCTAGGAGAATGTGGTCATGTGTTTTTTGAAAGAATTTCTGGTCTTCAGAGAGAAATAATTTAGTAAACTTTTGTAATCTCTATGATTATTTGCAAAGACAGTACATACAGACAACACGCTATGTTTACACTCTGTGTGTGCATCTACATGCACACATACTGGAATGAAAGTATAAATAAAATGGAATCTACAGCAGAATGGAAAATATGCTGTATATTTCAGGTTAAGAGTACAGGCTGCAAAATGGCTTGAATAATAAAAAAGGTTATTGCAGTTCCATATACGCCTACATACGCTTCACCCCAACTCTCTTCTGTACCCCGTAACCAAACAGTGACTATGATCTCCTTCTCCAAGCATAATTTTTCCAGTGAAACTTTTGACTTCAGGATCAGAACATAAGAAACAACTAGGCTGAGTTGTCACTGTGCCATTGTGCACGGAACAGCACTCCTGCGTGCCACAAAAGCTTTACAATATCCACTATGGGACAGAAGCGGTGCTTATGTGGTATCAGAGGCCCAGCAAGGCTCTCTCACACTTGTCTGCCGAACAGGTTTGCCTGTTTGTGGACCATCTGTATCTCTTACACAACTTCAGTAAAGAGTGAGCTCATCTTAATCCCACCTTTAGGCTTGTGGGGATAGGGTGGGAATGGCATTATGGAGAAAAACTTTGTGTCAGGGGAGGCTGTGGTGATAACTGTCATTGAATTCTCAGTGACAGCAATTTTCCAGGAAAATAGATGCTGTGCTCAGCACTCCTCTTCTGCAGTCAAGACTTCAGTACCCCTGTCCGAGCTGTATTCAGTGTCTCTTCCCCAGCTCATCCCCTTTAAGTCCTACAGAACCAGCTGGCATGGAGGAAAGACTGCAGCATCCAGCACTACAAGCAGAAGAATTTGTGACTAGCTCAGAGCCAAGCAGCATTAGGGCCGGAGTTGAAATTTTTATTGTCACTGCCCAGCTCTTGCAAAGTTCCCCTCCAAACACTTCCAAAGCCCTGTCATTTTCCAGTGCTTTATTCTTCCAGTGCTACTACAAAGAGCTGTATCTTTTCTCATGTACCCTACAGAGAAGAAGAAGCAAGAAGCGATGCTAGCAATTCAAACCCAAGCCTGTCATTCTGATAAATCATGAGGAAGAATGAGTTCAGGAAACATTCAGTGTCCCCCTTAAAGTATTTTATTTTCAGGATCAGAAGAAATCAAGTGATGTAAAATATTTAATATGCATCTGTCCATTTTGAGAGTAACTTTCAAAGGAAATTGTCCCCTATGGCCCAAAGCTACTATGTAAAATTAAAAATAGTCTTTTCCATCTTTGATTTAAGGGAAGTTTGTGAGTGCTACAATTTTAAAACCAGGAGGAAAAATAGCTTCACTCAACCAGAGTAAAGAGAAGGGACCACCTTATCGGCAGCAGAGTGATTTTGACTGTACTGACAATGACATGAGTAATCCATCATGTCATCGGCCCAGTGACGGATGTACCCTGCACCTCATCTCTGTATGTGTGCAGAGAGGACTATGTAGCAAGCCAGGAGGCAAGTAACACTTAACCCCTGCAAGCTTCATGTTCCTGCTGTGCTTCAGACAACCTCTGTCATGTATGAAAAGCCTAAAGAATGACAGTAAATCTATACAGGCCAGCACAATCTACCATCATGACAACTACACACCACCATAGCCTTATAACACTATTAAACTGTATCATCACAGACATGTAAGACAAGGCCTGTATTATGTGCTTTGTTGAGCCACTTAAAAGGTCTTTACACTGAATATACCTTTTGTTTTCGCTCAGTCAATAAAAGCATATAGTTCATAAATACTAATTCCATATATAAGGATGATTAATTATTTTGGCCCAGCAGAAATAATACCTTATTCCAGAAATTGAAGTAAATAGAAGACAACATTCAAAAGGAGTAGAGAAAGTTAAACCTGGCCTCTTAAAAAATTTTCCTAAGATTATTTTGAATTGACAGTAGTTTTAACAGAAAATTATAGTTGTTTCCTGATTAAAGTTATGATATGCTTTCTCCAAAAATTCTAACTTGCATTGTCATTTCTGAAGAAAAATGGACATTTACAAATTTGAGATCCACTATTTATTCAACTCTGAAATGTAATAAACACTTATACATTCCACCACCACAATTGCCTCTCTGTAGAATCTTCACAGTTATAGTGTAACACTGAAGTGTTCCAGGACGGTAACCTTACAGAGTAATACATGTGCTAACTGATAGGTCTCCATCATGTATATGTGTTCTGGAAGAGTAAAATACAATGGAGATGTCATCAAAATTTTCGCTCAGACCAGGAAAGAGCACTGGATAGCTCCTTTAAAAACAGGTTCAATGGCTACTTTTCCTAAGTTTTAAAAAATGGGCTTTTATAGTCTCTCTTTTTCTCCTGTTAACATACAACAAGCTTCTCCTGGGTAAAAAAAAGAAAATAGCTGGTTGAATAGTAATATTGTTAGTTCATGTATATGCAAAAAAAGATCTTTTCACACCTTGATGAAATTAACATAAATTTAAATACTAATGAATTGGTAGAGACCAGTGAAGAATACCAAGGACCACATTCAAACTGAGTTATATCCCTATAAAACAGATCTATTTTCTAGGGACATGTGACATGAGTGTTATATGCCTTTATTGCACAATCTACATAATTCACAGTCCAAAACAATTTGCAGCTGGATAAAGAAAATTGACTCTTTACTAGTGGAACATCACATCTAAAGGATATTATTTTCCTTCTTGGCTGAAATTACCATGTATTGTTGGAAGCCAAAAATCCACAGTCAGAAAATACAAGGAAATGTGTGTTTGGAGCTATTCAGCATTTTGTCACTGGGGAAAGCACAGTACAAATATACACAAGGCAGTGGGGGAATGGAATGTAAGATGAAGAGCCATTGCATCTTTCACTAATTCCAAGAAGTTGCCAGGAGAAGGACAACAGGCATCAGGAGTGGTTTGTCTACCCTGTTCCCTCCTGGCCCCATACAATGTATACATGAAGCAGCACAACAGGAGCTGGTGCAAAACAAATATGCATAGTGGCAGATGTCAGTGTGCACATCTAAACAATTGCTATGCCCGATACTGTGGAATTTCCACACTGTTAGTGCTCTTTAAGTCGTCTGCTTATTGTATGCATGGTTTACTCTAGCTCAGTTCTGTTGAGGTCAGTCACAACCTTCAAAGCCAAAGTTTGTCTATATTTGCCCTTCTTTCCTGAAGGATCAAATCACACTCTTTTGTTGCTGTTTGATGACTTTCTTCTTCAGGCAACCATTCCTTTATCTTCTTATTTTGCTAGGTCTTGAGAACACTGGAGACCTGATGGCAGGATGCTCCACATCCACCAAAACCAGTTGACAGATTTCAGTAGGTATCAAGTTAATGCTATACTTACCTTTGGCTGAGGGGTCAAAAGCTCTTGACTTTTATGCCTGTTGAAGCAGCAGCTGGTTCAGCACTGCCTTTCTCCCCCAGTATTTCCTTCTGGTTCTACAGCAATGTATCAAACACACGATCTGAAAGGTATTAGCCCAAGAGCAAAATAAGTTCAGAAATAAAAAGAAATTCTTCTACACTTGTACAAACAACATGACAGTATATTCATTTGCTGTTTATAAAAAAACAAGAGTCCTGAGCAAAGCTATAAAGTCCTGTTCAAATGGGAATGTCCTTGGTAGGAAAAGACTAGCAATTTAAAAACATGTTTTTTGCTGAAAATCAGAGTTTTCTTAACTGTTTTAATATCTTTGTACATTACTTTCTTCCAGTGAGAACCAAGATAGATAAAATGTAAGTAACACCATTAAAAAAGTATAGAGTGTCCAGTTTCAAAATATATTCATTATCTATGAAAACACATTTGAAATACAGGTCCAAGTTTGTTGTCCATTGGTCTCTCACCTGTTGGCCAAAAATGGTAGATTTGTTTCTTTATCCCCAGTAAAAATATGGGAATGTACTGCTCTTTCAAAAAAAATTTTTCTGTCTTCCTCTGCATGTCACTATATGTAGCCATGTCATCCTCAGAAGAAAACTTCCTAAATGTATTTTCTTTGCCATTATGGTACTACCATCCACAATGGGGCACAATAGATTTACTAAGAGTGGGTATTGGTCCAACAGGTGAATTCATATGAAATAGGTATGACTTGGTCTACAAAGGAAATTATTCTCCATAAGTAAGAAATTAATACTTAATTCAGCTCTTCTTGCACAACAGTCAGGTCTTTGGTCCCTGCATCAGGGTGCAGCACAGGCCAGGGAGTCAGGGGGCAGCAAGGGCAGCCCCAGCCCTGGGGATCAGGCACCTCCATGGGGACGAGGAAGGCACAGCCAAAAAATCTTTCTGAAGAGGCTAATTGTAGTGAGCAGAGCAGATGGATCTGCCTAGGCAAACCTTTATTAATGCCAAGCAAAACATTCAACTTTACTTTCTCAACAAGATGAGGTATCTGTGACCAGAAACGTTCCCACAGGGCCACAGCATGATTTATTTAAAAGAAACAAACAAACAATACAACCCTTTCTCCTTAGAAGTGAGTATCTGACTTTGCGCCGACTCCTTGTATGCATCAATAGCAGCACTGTTGTGGAAAACTCAAAAAAGAAAACAACATGTAAATGTTGAACAGCACATCACAAAACAAATTCCCATGAAAATCATTGGGCCTGCTTGGGGTCCTATGCTTCTTAATGTAATTAAGGCTATGTCGTCTAAGTTTTATAACATGAAATAAATGTGAACACAAACATGTTTTATACACGTGAACTACAGCTTTTAGAAAATTAATTTTTAAAATTTTCAAAAGGATGTATAGTAAAACCCACATGCTTGAAAACAAGATCCTGAAGATAGGTTCTTAGATGTTAATTTTTAAGTTTCTCAGCATCAGAATGGCTTAGCAAGTGTACTCACTCATTACTATTGAGTTCACTGGAAAACATCAAGATCTCAAGACTGAGAAAATCAGCTCACAACTTTCTCAGACTGAAGGAACATTCACGTGGCATAGGTAATTCCTAATACACCACAAACTTAATAGGTAGGCAGTTTGAGATGCAATCTTGATCACATCTCAATTTGAGATGAGCTCTGGCAATCCCTTGAGTTCTGCTCCTAGCCAGAAAAAAAATACAGAAGCATCAAGGTTGCTCTAAAGCACATAACAACCTGTGGAAGAACAGATACGGGTCAAAAAGAAGGAAATATTTCCTACATATTTACAGCTATAATATTACTTTTCAAATTACTCTCAGTTGGGTGTTCTTGGGATTCCTATTAGCCTTACATGGATAGTGGGTAAAAGGTAGAATTTGAACCTCATCAATAATAGCTGCAAGTAAGGCAACTACTCATATATATTGATTTAATTAATTTCCATAAACAATATAGACTAGAAAATGTATCCTTGAGAGGGAATTTACCAGTGTGTCAATTTAAAGGTTCGACAAGCCACCCTCCTCCTACAGGGAAATTTTGTAGTCCCAGAAGCCATTTCTTGGGGCAGCACAGCCGCCGCAGCAGTTCTGCAAAGTTGTCCGCTGAAGACCCCAACACAAAAAAAACATTTCAGAGCAGGTGAAGTGCAGTAGCTATAATCAGACACTCTGCCCTAGTTTCAGCTAGGCAGAGTCAAGAAGTTTCTGTCCTCAGCCTGTCTCCACCTGCCTGTTATTGCTCCCTTCCTTAGGGGTACTGCCCTCTCAGATCTGCAGGCACTTGTAGTTGCTCCCTAACTTGTTATCTGGATGATATATGTCCTGTGCCATTGCACTGGTCAACAGAACACTTTGTTAGAAAACACACCAAAAAAAAATCAGTAAAATTACAACCAGGCTTAGCTAAAAATGAAGCATGGGATTCGGAGGTGAAAGATTTTGCACCTTTGCCTGTACATGGAAGGGTCAGACTCTGAAAGTGTATTATCACATATATTATCACTACTCAATCAGTTTATTCGGTGCAATGGACCACTCAAGGTGTCCTACAATTTTTTTATCTGTTAAAGGCAGGACAGACCTTTCTACACATTCTCAAACTCAAAATCTGAGTTCTTTCAGATTTAATACAGTGTAAAGAAAAGGCAGTATATTTGACTGAGAAACTGAGCTACTCTGACTGACTTATTCTTAGAGTGGCTGACATATTTTTCTTTTACTTAGCAAGTGGCTTTTACTTTTTGCCCCATACGAGAGAATGCAGATGAAAAGCAGGGTTTAGTTAAACTATGTAACTGTAAGTAAAGATTTATGGATTTAGTTTGCAGGTTTGGTTTAATGTTTAATGTTTTGTTGCAAACAAATAACTTTCAATTGTTTATGGGATAATTTTAAATAGGACTATGATGAGTTTTTCCTGCAGTTTTTGATATGGAATTGCATTATACTAGAAGAAAAAGAATAGAAATTCTGGATGACCTTGGATGCAGATACATAAAAAGCCATACATGACTCAAAGTCCCTTCTGCAGGATGATACACACAATATAATACAAAGCTTCAAACTTCAGAATGCCAAGAAGGCCCTGTAAGTACTTGCAGACAAGAGGAATATATAGGCAACTCAACCAAAAACCTTTATGTGCTAGTTCAAAGGACTGAAGTGTGGTTCTAATTGTTCCTTTTGAAAAAGCATTGTATTACTTTTCGTGTCAAGGAAACAAGAAAAAATGAAGAACATCATGCCTTAGAACAAGAAAAACAGACCTGTTGAGAGAATATAGTGACAAAATGTTCTATGGACATGTGAACATGTCATATGAAACATTTTAAATGTGCTTCATTCCCTGTATAACATATGGAGAGTGAGAGCAGAGATGACTAGGAGGCATTGATGCACATGTACACACTCTTGAGTTACTCTAGAATAGAGTGAATCAATGGAACACATATTGATTCAAGAGATTAGTAGTTAAAAGACTTAGTTTCACATTAGAGAGCTCTGAAGTTGTCACTGTTACAGTATCACCACTTTAACATCTCGAACAACTACTCCTACTGGTAGTGCTGACATCTTAGGAGCAGCATATATAGATATTCTACTATCTAATACAACCAGGTTGTCTGAAAGAGCTACTGAAATAAACTTCTAATGTCAATTTTAAATAATATGACTTTAAAAAAAGTTCAGTGACAATATACTGGAAGAACTAATGTATATTTTAGAGACAAGTCAGTATGGAATGCTTCAGAAATGTTTTCCTTTCTAGGGACAAAATAAAGCCATCTACTTTTATGCAACTGTTACAGACTCTGCAAAATTTCTCTTCCAAACTCTTCACTACATTAATTTTTGATTCCTGTAGTGAGGGTTTGTAAGGCCTTCATCCATTTCCTTCCTATACTATCCTTCAGACAGGAGAAAAAAAGAGAACTAGATCAGTGTTTTCCTTATGGTTGTCTCTTGGGGAAGTGAACTCCTACAAATTGACTAAATATTAACTCTTGGTGTGTGACCACCCCCCCTACCCCCCATGGATCAGGGATCATACACTTAGGCAACCAAAAGAGTGAGACTGCATCATAAACCAGCAATTTTTTGAATGCTTTATGGAATACCTATCGATTTTTTTAATACCAACATGATAGATCTATTATTTTATAATACACACAAGGCAAAGGCCAGGTGAATGACCAGGAAATTAAAGGGGGAGGGGGGCTGTGTGGAATTTGTCAGTCTCATATTGCCTTGTATTCATGAGACTCCAGGAAGGAAAGCTTTCAGAAAAATATCAAGCATTATCAGATGCCTGACAAAATTATGAGAATTAGCAGTGGTAGCTTTAGCCTATGTTTGTCAGAGCTCAGCTAAAATAGTGTATTTTTTAGTTTATGGATCCCTTCCCTCCTTTTTTTTCACAGGAGACTGTGGATGCCTGTATCATGAATTGTCCAGAAACATTTTTTTCCAAAATCCATGAAGTACAGGTTAAAACAAGTTGAAGAGCAATGACCGAAGAACTTTTCCCAGGCTACATTTTTTTTGTGAACCAAGAAATATAAGTTTTTTCTTTAAAATGTTCTCATTCTAAAATGTTCTTCAAGTGGGACCCATACTAAAAGAGCACTTACAGTAAGTATTTTCACACACCTGTTTCATCTAAAACCAGTAAGTGGTTGCTTGGATTCAGAGCTTTCATTTAGGCTTTCCCTGAACATTTTCACCAGGAATGCCAGGGCTGATATGTGTACTTAAATACTAACCAAACCAGAAAACTTTCCCTAATATACTTACTCACTTAAAAAAGGAGAAAAACAGTACTAAATAGTACTGTTAACCTTTTGTCTGTGAAAAAACATATCTTCCTTTGGACATCATAATTAAAAAATAAAAATAAAAAAGTGGCAAATAGTACAGCACATGCTTTCATTCAATACCTGAAAATTTGTACTTCTTTTCAGTGGCTACAACAAGAAAAAAAGAGGGATTTTCAGATAGTTATAGAGGGCCATGTGGGCAAAAAGTGATGCAGAAAGGTGGAGGATGAAGAAGAATTATTAGAAAAGGTTAGGCTATTACTTACTATCACTGTGGTCTTCCTCAAAACACCTCTTAAATAGGTGTTTTGACTATACACCATAACAGACCATAACACCTGTGAAAAAAAGGAGTGTGTCTGAGTATATTACAGACTATCTATTTGCAGAAAACACTGGATAACAATTACAAGTTTGGTTTATTGAACAGTTCTTTCCTTTCTTTTCTTTTTATTTTCTCCCTCTAGCTCACTGACTGTAATTTGCCACTGTAATTTATTTCTTAACAGTTCAGTTTAATAAAAGAGAGGGTTCATAATTTATTTCTAGTACAGTTATCCCGTCCATAGTAAAAGAAAATCTGGTACACCTTTCAAAATCACAAGGGTTCCACTGGTCAGTGTTTAATGTTAATGCTTACTATATTTTTTCCTTTCAGTGGCTATTTTCACATTAAGATGAGGCATACAATTGTTTAAATGAGGAAGCTGATTTATCATTCAAAAAGTAATTATTCATAGGGGCACATTAGGTGATAAAAATCAATGACAAGGATAGTAAATTGCCTGGGAGGGTTCAAAACAGATTCAAGATAAAGGAGAGAGAGAAAGAGGGAGAGAGAGATTAAGTCGAGACAGCATCTAATGCTTTTGCCAAACACTTCAGCCTCAACCTATTTGACGTTGATCTAATAGTCGACCATTTAATTTCCAGGTCGCAGTGCCAATCTTTTGTCACCTCTGTTGCCCCATATCAAACTTTCAGGAAACAAAACCCCTGAAAGCAGACAATCAATAATGAGATCAGCAGATTTTATCTTAAGAGAAACAGGACTTGCCTGCTTTGTTTGTGGAAGATTGTTTCTCTGAATGCTTCAGCTAGGGCTGCTTGTCAGTAAGTGACTGTGATGTGCATGGCATGATTGAACGAGACTAGATAAAGTCACCAGAAAATGTGGCAGTGGAAAGCAAAACACATAAACTAAGGGGTGAAAATGTACCACACCATGTGTGGCCACACAGTTCTTATCATACATCCTCTCCTAGCATGTCATTCCATATTATTATTACTGCATTTTAGATGTCTTATAGCTAGTCATACGCTAAGCATATTTTTACCTTACAATTTGAAGATACCATGAGATTCCTAGGTTTCAAGATATAAAGAACTATGTATTTCTCCGTAGCAGTGACTTTTTTGTTGCTTTGAGCTACTCTATTGTTTAATAGGTATGTTGTGGACTAAAAACTTCATTGTATAGTCAGCTTGTTGTTTCTGTTGTTTCTGTTGTTTCTAAACTTGTTTCTCAACAAAGTGGTAGAGAGGCAGGGAACACACTAGAAGATACATGTAAAATTTTTTAACAAAATTTTTTGTTTAGGGGCCCACTCTAGGAAATCTACTCCATGGATTTTTGATGTTGATATTTCAGTACAAAACAATTATGCAGTGTCAGTGTCTACTTTCATATCATATTTTGCAACATGGGTACACCCTCACTGAAATTATCTAGTATCACTTGCATTCCCCCTTCACCTCAGCAAATAGGTATTTGAAAAAAACTAATAAGTTTTAAAATAAAAAGCAAATTTCTGACAAATGTAACTGTGACCAACATTAATGTCAATGTAGAAAAATAATGACTCTGTATATTATTCTTTGCTCTTTTACCTTAAGGCAGTGCCAGCCTGGTCACAACATTTCTTTACATAACACAGAGTAAGATAAATATTCACTTTGCACCACCTTTTTTGATTTTTATTTCCATTACAGCCAGTATGAAAGCCATCACTAGTTAGAAAAAAGTTAGCTTTCAAAAAATTTTCATAGAAATTTTTTCATTCAAATGAATACTGAGTCCTTTAAAAAGGCAAAAGCCAAGCTCTGTTTTAGCCACAATGAGGTGCTATTCAGTTATTTCACTTAATTTGTTTTTCTGCAATAGCAATAGAGATTTGAATAAGAATGGGGAAATATTCAGCACGTGTTCTGCACTTGTTTTTTACATGGCTACTTATAAAATAGTATGGCAGAAATAGCACCCTTGCTTTACTTGGCAAAACCACAGGATTATGGGGTTTTAGCTATTTAATTTGCTCAAGAAACTCAGCTGAATGTGGTCCACAACTTTGGGGAGAGCACAACTGCTATTACTAAAGCTTAAAATATTTTACCGCAGTAGCATCATTAAAACCTTCAAAACCTGTATTAAAATGTAGGGCAGTTTAACTAAAAAATGCCCACCTTTTCATTCAGAAAGTTACAATATACAAATTTAGGAGGCAGAGAGAAGAATTATAGTGGTTAAAAGAAAATGGATGGACCTAACTAATAGTTACTCTGTGGGTCCCTACACTTAATTTCCTATGTTCTTAATTTCTACTTCTCTTCCAGATGATTTTCACTTCCAAGAAACCAAGCATTTTGTTCTAGATCTTTAAAAATGTCTATTTCTAAGGAGAATGTTGTTACTCTGTGCTGAATGATAATTTAAAGAGGAATTTGTGCCCAGGGCATTGACCTTGGTGGCCTTTTCGTACATTACAATTCCAAAGGAAATCACAAAAGAAGATGGGCTTACTGTAGTTAATGAGATTCCTCACCAAAAACACTAATCTGGGTTAAAACTAAAAGAATGCTGATAAGGATATTACAGCTCATACTGAGAACAAGAAAGGTGCACTGCTAAGATCAATTGTGGATGTTAGGAGGTAGTCTTCTATAGTGTGTTTTTTTTTTTAAATATCTATCAAAATGGATGTTTGAGAAAAAGCCTTTTAGATGAGGAGCTGCTAAAATAGAATAAAACATATCATTTTTACTTTTTTATATTGTACCAGGTACAAATCAACCAATATTAGCAGAAGTTTAACATCACTTTAAAAGAAAGAGATTGACCTACTGAGAAAGTACATGAGTAAATGTGTAGCAATACACTGATTATTACTGTTTCCCCTCAGGCAAATACCTCTCTCTTAAGCATGTGCTTCACTGGAACATTTTGTTTTATTACCTTGTGAGATAAGTGGGGAAAAAAGCCTTTAGTACCTGGGGAATTAAAAAATTCAGACTTGTCATATCAGTGTCTGTTCTCAATTTCATGCAGGGCGCATAATTATAACCGTGTTTAAATTGAGCCCAGAAGAAAGATGGGTTCAAGTGCAAATTAATTTCAGATTATCACAACAAAGGCAATCAAATCTCAACAAGCTTGCCAGCAAAATACTTTGCAAAGGTCCCTAGGTCCCTTCCCACCCCCAACTTACAACAAAGACCTTTCAGCTCAAATTAAGCTAATGATCTAATACAACATTTCTGCCTACCTTTTTGGGTTTTATTATTTACTCAGATGTATGTATTAAGGTAGTGAAAAATAGGGGGAAAAGAGGAAGAAAAGGTGGCACAGAAAGGTCAGCGTTTAGTATCAGTGAAGTGACAAAATAAACAGTCAACAGCCCTGACAAGGTCTGCATGTCGTCAAATTGTCTTATTCTGTGGAAACTATCAGAATGAATTGACAGTGCTGAAAGAACTTGAAATTTATCTGAACCCCTTCTCATATAGACAGAATCCAAAACCAAATAGCATGGCTCACCTCCTCCACCTATCTATCAGCACAGCTTTTATATAAATCCAACATCTTACTCTATCCTATGGGAACCTGCTGGGGAATGAAGGGAATCAAGTGCTGAAAAAATTCAAGTCAAGCCTCATTACCTCCTCATTACCTTTGCAAAAGTGGAGTGAGAGAAAATTTTATCTAGGGAACAGAAGCTTGGGAATCTCATTCAGAGTTCTGTCTGGTTATTGCACAGCCAACCATGGAGCTCTGCCTCTGTGGGATTAAAGTTTTCTTCCCATTTCTCTATAGTAATGATCCACTCATTAAGGTTTTTAAGGTAAATTACCATCACTTATCATTATGCCAGTCACTAAGTAAGCTGCATTAAACAAGGAATGTCAGTCGTACCCTTTGCTTTTCTTTCTCCCCAGTTATCATGAGGAAATAAAGAAAATACATTTCACAGTTGGTTTTATAATTCTATATTAATTATATTTTCCCACTTGTATTTGTTAGACCCTTAGGGCAGACATATTAGATAGAAATATAAATTACTTTGTAAAATATATATATATATATATATAAATGTATACATGCAGGTACATAATTCTGTCTTCCTGAAAAAAACCTTGAGACATGATTTCCTTTTTGCAGTTTATTTTCATATTCGCTTTGCTTCTATCTGAGGATTTTATGTACCACCTCACCATATCATGTAAAGAGCTATTCATCTTGCTGCATTTAAGTTTGGTTGTTATAATGTGCTTTTTAATTATTCAACCAGTCCTTTTTGTTTTAAATCACTTCTTTTGTCAGTTTATCCTTTATTATGCAAATTGATGATGCAAAATAAAAATGCCCCACATTCACCCTATCTGGAGCTTTTTGTAATGTGTAGTTCCTTGCTTCCTTGTTCTTTGCTGTAAAAGTCTTGAAGCTTGTTGTGTATTTTTTTTTCTTTTAGACTCAGCATTTCCAGGCAATTTTTAATGGGCATTTTAAAATTCTAAGATAAATTTGTTGGTCTTTGAGATCACATGTTTCCTTTGGGAAATTTCTGATTGTTTGTTATCACTTCTCAAACAAATGCATTGGAAGTTCATTTGATAAATAAACACATATAAAGTCCTAACTATGTCAGGAATTATTTTGTTTTGCCAGTGGAAAAGTGATCTGCAAGAATTATATCCCCCCAAGCACTCATTTGCTTTTCTTATTTGACTGGAGAGACCCTTGAATTTGCCCAATGCATATCTGTTCCCATCATGAGACACTGGGTGATAGCTGCCAGTCCACTGTAGATGACAGAGAAGGCCACAGAACTAACCTTCCCAGAACAACCGTACTTTCAAGGTTCTATGAGCAAGGAGGAGAGTCAATGCATTAGGAATTACTGCTGCAGAGGCTTGTCTGGAAATTCTGCAGCACATCCTTTTGCAAGAAATACATACAGAAGGAGAGAAAAGGGTGGGAGAAGATCAAGTGCAGGAATGGCAAAGGCAATCAGAATAGACTACAGGAGGGAAATACAAAGCAGAAGCTAAGAGCTGGTAACTCTCATGGCTCCAATAAAATGGCAGCCAATATCGCATTACATACATGTGAACATAAACTCATACCAAAGGCAAACTGTCTCCAAAACTGTAAGAGGCTGCCTTAGTTCTTCTGCTATCTGTTGCATTTCCAGACTACCCCCTCTTTTCCTGCATGCTGGTTTTTCCCCTCTTCCTACAGTTCCACTTCCTTTCCTACCTCTTAGAGGTCCCACATGCAATAAATATGAAAGTTTGTTCCTAATCTGCTTAGCTATGACATTTATCCTTGCTTCTGTATTTCAGTTTCAGATATCATTTTAAAATACAAGTGTTTCAGCTAAAATAAAACAATTGAAAATCTGGCATAAAGTAGGGTATATTTGAAAAATATACCATTGAATGACTGTGCTGGTTTTGGCTGGGATACAGTTAATTCTCTTCATAGTAGCTAGTACGGGGCTATGTTTTGGATTTGTGCTGGAAGCAGGGTTGATAACACAGGGATGTTTTGGTTACTGCTGAGCAGTGCTTC
>JANZLQ010000050.1:14218150-14330527 GCA_026212715.1 Elanus axillaris
TCAGCAGTAGCCAAAACACTGGTGTGTTATCAACACCTTTCCAGCTACCAATGCAGAACACAGCACTATGAGGGCTGGGGAGAATTAATTCCATCTCAGCCAGACCCAATACAGGCATACACGAGGGTCATCTGTTTCATGGTTCATAAGAAACTAGTTGGGGAAGTTAAGATTACCACTGCCCATTTAAAACTAATTTTTATCCCCTTTCAATGCTGTTTCCTCTGCCTTTACCACAAATGTGAATATCCCATTTTTCTTTTAATATAAAACTGTTCCTTAACTTCGTTTGGAGACAAAGAAATAGTCCCTTTCAGGAACAGTTTTATTGAATAAACTAGATTACATTGGAATGCAGAGATGACTGCTACTGGTTATCTCCTAGAGTGAATTTATTTGCTTTTACCAGCAAGAGTTGGACTTGATTCCAGGGCTGTAACTAATCAGGCTAGCCTTTAACTGACTTTGGTGTGCTTTACATTAGGTCCAATGAGAGGTACCTCATGGCACTTTTGTGAAGTCAAAGGGAACGAGAGGACCCTGTGTTCCTGGAATACCTCTGCAGTACCAACCACAGCACACACACCTCATGCACATGGCGTGTCTTAAAAGCCCCCTGAACCATACGCTACTGTTGACCTCCACTTCTCTGCTGACAAGCTACAGTTCAAATACTGTCATTATTTGATATTCTCTAAAGAAATGCTGTCACACTGTGGCGACTGCTGTTCAGAGGGATGTTTCACTTTGTCTCAGTGCCTCTTTTCTCATGACTAGATCCCATTTCTTCTCTGCCTTTGGACACTGACATCTAGCTGAGAGTGTCTCACCATGCAGTAGCAGTACACCCAGCCTCTTGGTGCTGGGTTTGTGTGGGTATGAACAGGGGAGGAAAAGGTGTTTTGTGTGCTGCTTACTGTAACAGGTTGCATTGGCATGACACAATGCTTCAGAAGCTTCTCAGTGGAACAGGCTCCTGTCGCCACTGTAGGCATAATATGAGACAGTTACTGAGTCAAGAGGGGCTGGGAAGAGGCAGCATTTTTGCCACGCAGCTCTTGATTAGTCCGTGTAGTTAGCTCTGTGAACGTTAGCGAGGGAATAGCAAACTGCACTTGCTAGGGTAATGCAACAACTTAGAACAGCTCTACGGTCACTGAAGCTGACCAGGATATTTTTTTCAGAAGTCCAGACAGTCTTCCCTTGTCTCTTTCCCTGGCACCACAAGGCCTCACACCTTTAGAAATGCTTAAAATGAAAACAAACTCTCTTCTACGCACACTTTCTAATAGCATTAAAATAAATCATCATATATAAAGCCAAACAATGTCACAAATCTGTTTCCAGCCACGAGCTGGTTTCAGTAGTGCTTACCAGCAGCCAATATTGAGTTACAGTATTTTCTTTCTATTTAAAGAAATAAATGGGGAGCTTTTTCCAAATCCCAAGTCAACTTTTTAAAATAGAAAGTAACATGCAAGAGCTTGCAAATCTGCTTGTAATCAGGACTCCTGAAAGTTACATCTGGTTGACAGATTTAGAGCACCACTAGTGTAGAAAAAGGAGGGGTAGAAGAATAGCAACAGCAGCAGCAAGAGTAGGAGGAGATAAACAGAGTGGCAGCAGCAGAAATTAAAGGAAGCATCTAGAAAACAGAAATTATGGATAACAAAAATAAAAAATATTTTATGCTAACAACCAACACAATGGGATACTGAAAGAAGAGGTAACACACTGTCAAATATTGTCTGCTTGCCTAAAATGATTAAAAAATGTACAGTAAACATTTCTTGATAAATTTTGGTTTAAAAAGCAATCAGAAGTACTGCTAAGTGCTTCTGAGGAGCCTGTAAAGATATTATACTGAAGACTTAAATGCATCACAGGTGGGTAGAAAAGAACTGGAATTTATAGCTACCCAGAAAAAAAAGACCTTTCAACAAAATACGTTTCTTCATGAGACTGAATACATATAGATCTCTCACACTTACCTCTTTAATAAATACAAGACTATGGAGTCATTAGTTTACCGTGTTTACTTCTGACACACACAGCAGTCTTGCAAAGCCTCGGGGAGTTTTGTGAAGCCAAGCTTTGTTGATCCTCATCCTTTTCCTTTCAGAAATTCTCAAGTTCCAACCTTGAGTAATTAGTATTTTTAACTTTGTTGAAAGCAACATTGTCAGTTTATGACAATAGTACAATATTATATCTTTAGCCTAAAACTGCTCATAGCTATACTTTACCAGCCTTACCATAACAGCAGTTCTCCAAATTTGGTAAATACTTTCTTAAAAATTAAAAAAAGAAAAAGACTAAGTGCATCATTTAGACAGAGAGAGGTATTTCAGTAATGTGCACAGATACAGATATATTCATAAAGACACTAAGAAGTTGCTAACATTTGACTAAATCTCTCTCCATGTCTCTGGCTCTTGGTTTTTTTTTTATGACAGCAAAACTACTACAGAAGTATCAATCAATTTAGAGGTGTTTCTTATCTATCAAATGGTGCTTTTCACACAAACATGCTACATATTCTGTGTCAGGCATATGTTGCTTGTCACCAGATGAATGTTGCTCTGGAAGAGTAAGAAGAGGCTCAACATCCTCTTTATGCAGGAGCTGTTTTGAAAGACTACATTTCACTGCCACTCTGCTGTGATACGTTTCCTTGTTTCTGGCAATTTAAGCTTTGGTCTTGGAGAACTTGATATTTTCCTGAGGAACTCAACTTAGCTGTAGAACTTTGTAGTAAAGGAAAGTTTGTTTTCTTGCTTCCTTCCATAGGGGGAAAATGGGGGAAGAAAGACATGTAAAAAAAAAACCAAAGCAGAAAAGGAGGTAAGGGGAAAGATTCCTTCAGTTTCCCTTTCTCATAAGACACCTGATAGAGCATAAACAAGCAAAAGTGAACAGATCATAAAGTTTGGCAGGGTAAATGCAAAAGCAACATGACAATCCAAACAAAAGTTTGAGGAATAACTTTCAAAAAGTACAAAAAACTTTCATAAAGGTTTTTTAAAACACATCAGGTTGAGAAATGTGCCAAGGATTCGGTAGAGAAGGTAGGTGACCAGGTTGTGAAAAGAGAACTGAGGGAAGAAAATGAAACAGTTAAAAATTAAAATAAAATAAAATAAAATAAAATAGATTTTATTAGTGTTTTACTTGAAAAAACCTTGCAGAAATTCCTAAGCCACAATTCTACTAAATAAGGTGTCATCAGAAAGTCCACATCAAAATCAAATGTTTCTAAAACAGTTTATCAGACAAAAAAATAAAAGGAACAGTGCCAAGTCAGCAGCATGAGATAGTACCCGCCCAAGAATCCTAAGCTAACAGAAGAATGAACTATCTGAATTGTGATGCACAATCTTAGTTTCAAATAATTTATTAACTAAATAATGGTGAAAACAGATTTTTTTTTTAAAAAGGCTGCTTATGAATATTGAAGAAACTACATACCAAGAACTCCAACAACTTGTGCAATTCAGCAGGAGCTATTCTAAAGAATAGAATGAATGGACATAATAGTAAATTACATATAATCAGAAGGAGCTACAACTACTTCTATAAAGACAAATAATGCCTCACAAGTTAATACAAGTTATTTAAGTGAAACACAAGAGAATGAATAAGATTCGCCCTGATGGTACAGATTATTTGGATTTCCAGGAGCCATTTGACAAGATTCCTTACCACGTGTTCTTAAAGAAACTGAGAAACCAGAATATTAAAAAGAAGATTGTTGCACGTATAAATAATTGGTTAAAAGATTGGAAACAGAGATTAGGAGTCTGTTCTCCATGTAGAAAGAGGATTCCTGTGGAGGTCTACAGTGATGTTCTTGGGTCTTGTACTGCTCCAGTTATTTCTAAATGGAAAGGAAGAGAAGGTGAATATAAAGTGTCAACATTTCCTTATGATATTAAGCTATTTTAGGCAGCAGAAAAAAGGGCTGACTGTGAAGAAGTGCAGATAGTGCTACTGGAATTCAGATACTGCAAACACTTCTTAGTCTTAACCTAGAGCTGTATCGTACCTTCAGGGACTGGGCAATAAAATGGTAAATGAAATTTATTGAAGGTAAATATATAGGTAAAGATGCATATGGAAAAGTGATAACCCTTATTTCAGATATATTCTCACAGACTCTAAGCCAGCCTTTACCATTTAGGAGTGAGGTCTTCCAGTTACAGCAATGAAGAGACTCTTTTGAATCTTTAATGCTGACCTCAAGTAAGTACTGGGGAAATTTCAGAAGAGTGGGAAAAATCTAGCATGCCAATCTTTCAAAAGGGCAAAAAGGATGAATAAATAAAAGTCAGTTATCCTGGTTATCTGGGAATTATGGGAGTCTAGTAACACTCCATGATTTCATCCAAAACAGCTCATGTACAAATTAACTCAATATGATTTCTTCACAGAATGACTAATATAATTAATAAAGGTATTGATGTGATATACTTCGACTTCCATAGGCCTCACAGTGTTTTATGAAAACCTGATAAGAATTTGAATATAAAAATCATAACATACAATATAGCAATTAATACCTGATCGAGTAAGAGAAGTGCAGAAATGACTGCAGACAAGAAATAATCTTCAAAGGATTTAGAATTTACCCTATTCTTCCACTATTATTATAACCTGTGCACAATAGGTTAGAAAGCCCAGGTCAGTTAATCAGTGTTCTTCAAAGAAGAATATAACACATGATAAATGCATTTGTACCATAGATCAGACACCTAAATTTGTGGTGTCTTTTACTGACTAAAAGAACACCTCAAAAAGAACTTGTTGTAGATGAAAAAGGAAAGCAAGCTGTGGCTTAAAGGTGTCTCCACAGTATCACAGAACCTTCCACCTGATGTTTCTTAAAGCCTAGTGTAAAAATACAGGCAATCTAAGCAACTTCTTGCAAAGCCAATACCTCCAACTGAAACTACCTACAACAGAAGTCTTGTATTGAAATTGTATTTCCTATAACTTGGAATTGCCTACAACCACAAAAATTGAACTCCTATTCAGGTTGGGCTAATCTCACACGCAAAAAAAAAAAAAAAAAAAAAAAAGGAACCCCTCAAATTCATTAAAGACTAAGTGGAAATCATGAACTCAATCACTCAGGCTACTGTCATATTGAAAATGTTATCTGTTATTTCCTGTCACAAGAATGTTTATCATTGCATCTTTAATTGAATTCCTTTAACATTTTTTTTTCAGTTATATGCTACTCTATAGGTTTTTAGTTTTAAAAGCAAGCAAAACATTTGATATATTGACAGCCAAGAGTTTTGTCTACAGCCAAGTTGCATTAGATTCAATGTATGGATATCTTCCACGAGGTAAAAGAAGGGATGGGTGTGGAGATAGAGCTGCATTTTCTTTTTTCTTCAGAGTGCACACAAATGCACTTGCTCCAGTCTGTCACCCATTTCTTTCTGTCCTCTTTCCATCTTACTCCCAGTTTAACCATGACTGTCTTTGCAGCCCAGCTTCTGTTTAGTAATATTTTTAACCAAATCTTTTCCTAACCTGTCCTAATCCTGGTTTTAGTTTTGCTAACAACCAATCACCTTCCATCCAATCATAATCTGCTCTCTCTCATCTCAATCCTTTCCTTTCACTGGGTCTTAATCACATTTTTTGTACCTAATCTCATCACAAGTCTTTCCTTGTTGTAATACCTTGACAGAGGCTCCGCCGATTCACACACCCAATTTTCTCTCATGACTTGTTGACTGAATTCTGCTCCTTATCTTTCCCCAGTTCTGTCTTTTGAACTCCTGCTTTCTCCAGGTTGCTTGAGTGGTAGCTGGAGGCCACTTACAACACAGAAACCACAGGACAACTTGACCTTAATTCTGGCATTGGTTCCTACCTTTCCCTTGCCATGCACAAAGCAGCAAGTAAAAGGGAAGAGTCTCTGACCAGTGATAGGATCCAGGATATTGACTCACCTTCTGTGAAAGAGGCCACATACAGTTCAACTAGCAGTAGACACTGTGAAAGGATAGCACATGCTTGGGGAGGAAGAGTCTTTTGAAATTTTAGCTTTTTAATATGAAGGAAGTTGGCCGAGTGTATATTTCAAATGTTTATTATTTGGCCAAATTTCAACAGATTTTGAAGGGGCCAGCAAAAAACACATCCCTGACCCATATTTCAAGCCTCTGTTGGAAAGGAGGGGGCTGCTGTTCAAAGAAACATGACAAAAATAATGTATTACTGAACCACTTTGTTCAAAATTTTTTAAAAAATGCAAAAATAAAAATCTTAGCCTGAGGCTGACACAAAACTTGGAGAAATTTCCACCCAAAAGACTGAAGCTGTGCCAAGTTATAAGCAACTGAATAATAGGGACTTATAATGGGGACTGATAATGAAAATTATTGATAATATTAATTTTAATATTACTAATGATGTGATGCTACAATCCTGCCTATAATAACTGACAAGTAGCAGTCTCTCATATAGGCTGAAAGTAAAGGCATATAATTTACCACAACTATATGGACAAGCAGCCACATAATTATGTATCTTTCTCTTACAGCAAAGTGGGTGAGATAAGAAACTAGGTGATGGAGGATTTTTCTTCTCTACAGAAATAGGATTTTCATTGGTTTCACCAGTTGTGCAAATTTGTTTTTGTACAGCCGTATTTTCTTTTCAATCCTGAGGAGCAGATATTTGTCCCCTAGGACAATTTTTCAAACATGTATGAAAATATCCCTAGTTGCTGTGTAGAGTGAACAAAATCCATATCCAATATCCATATGCAATTATGTTCCATTAGTCACCCTTCCCTCCACCCCCTCCTTCCTTTCTATTACTCTTTTACCAAAGACACCTGGCTTTTTATTAACTATTGCACAGATTGAGGATGTCATCCTTGAGCTACTGAGTACCAACTTTTCACTTGACATTTTGCCAGAAAAAGTCTGCTTCCTTAAAGACTGAGTGCTGTAAGCTTTATTATCACCAGTATTGCTGATCAGTGTACTCTCCTAGTTTACCTAAATAAGTAGCAGTCCACTTAACCTTTAAGAACCCTAGCATCTCTAATAAAAGCCTCGTTATTTTTCCACTCGTATCCTGACACCTTACTAGTCAAAGGTCAGTAAGGAAGTGTTTACCATTCAGCTTCAGAAACATCTCTCAGCAAATGATATGAATGAAGAATTACAGACAGGTATTGTCTTGCATATAATACTTCCAAATTGCAGCCTGAGGTTGGGGGGGAAGGGGGGGCTTCTGTCTTGGGTTAGATTCATGTCTGGATTATAATGGTTTTCCCTTGGCATAAATTTGGAAGGGAGGAGGGCACCAAGCTGTAATAACTCAATATAGTATGAGCCTAAATTAGTGTAAGTAGGGATCTGATCTACATGCAATGTAAGTGACATCATATGCACATGAGGGTGTATCATTTGTACATTTTTCCTTATTCAATCCAGCCTAAGCTCTCTGTGAAAATGATTTTCTGATCTGCCATTGAAATAATAAAAAAAACCCAGCCAAAATATTATTCATTTCTCTTGTCAACTGTTCTCTTTTCTATTGTTGCCAATGAAAATTCCTTTTGATTGTCAAGGCATATGCCTAGATTTTTGGAGTCCTTTATTTAAAGTTTTCTCTTAAAGCCAATTGTTTTGTCAAGCTTTCTTATCATCACTTGAATTTATTTACTAGTATGATACCTGCACTGCTTCCTGTTCATAGAAGGTGTAAAATGCCTGTCTTTGCCACTTCAGACCAAAATGTCTCCATTTGCCTCTTCACATCTTTTTTACATATTTATACAGGAACACATGTAGTCCTGCATGTGTATTAAATGCATGTTGCAGTAAGCATGCATACTAAAACCAGATTTTGCATTAACCTATTCGTATAGAGACATCCTTGGTTCATCACAGAGCACTATATTGACTTTAAAATCATGCTGCCCTTTAGTATAACCTTTATGGCACACTCTACTGGTTGCATTATGCAGTAGCTTTCTTTATAAGACAGTAATATTATACCTGATACTCTGATGTCCTATCACACCTCAGAACACACCAATTAGCCACATCCTAGATGGTAATCAGCCCGCTCCCCATCATTTTCCTGAAAGAGGGTCTAGCTGCACTTTTCTGCAATGAGTGAAACTCTGGTGTGCTTTTCAACTTCTTTTGTTGGTTAGATGAAAAGATGCTGCCTGTGGCACCACACAATTTCCCTAAATCATTTTCAGTGCCAGAAATGCTGTGCTGAGTTGGACAACGTAGTGGGGTTGCATTCATATTCTGTACTAAAGAGTGAAATCCCTTTGGCCATAAAAGGTGATAAAAAGTATTTCCAGTACCAGAAGGTCTTTAACTGTTCAGGAATAGTGCATGGAAGGATCTGTAGACACCATGTTACTTCAAGGCATGACTGTGGCTTTCCCATTTACCTTTGATGAGATAGGAAAGCATTTGGAGGAAGAAGTTGGGGTTTTCTGGTCCTGTTTTTTCTAGTTGTGAAAATAATTGGGGTCTGTCACTGCTTATACACCACAGTGTATTTTCCGACACACGAGGTTAGTTACACAGGTTGCACATTATTAGTCTAACTCACCTCTTTTGAGTAACAAAGCAAATGTTCCATATATTCCTCACTCTCTAGTATGAAAGAGATACATAAATACCACATAGTCTCCCCACACATGTAGTACAGGCCCCCATTTTCCTTTGCATAACTGGGAATGTTATGCTAATCTTGTCCAAACATCTCTGATTTTTCTGTCATTTATAAATCACTTCAATGCCTGTTAGGTACTTTAACTCCCATATTGCCTGATGAAAGGATACTTCATGATTCTTCACCATTCATAGTGTTTATCTCAAGTCATGGGCATTAATTTTGTTTCCTTAATAATTTTCAAGAATTAGTTATGGCAACATAGAATCTTTTCCTCTTTGTTTTTTATTGTAACTCTTCCATACCAATAACTTTAAAGTATGTTTCTACACTCTCATTCACAATGTACCTTTTCAATGTACTTGTGAGCAAATGTAGATGTCTATTTAGATTTCAAGTGTACTAGCTATGTACAGTAGGTATTCAAGAGAGCAAATGCGTCCGGGCAATGAAGGGATTTGTAAAGAATATCTACAATGCCTTTAGAAGACCAGGCCAAAAAGCAGGTCTGTGTCCTGCACACTGCTGAGCAGAGCTCCGTGAGACCCCAGTGCTGTGTGTGTTTTATCTGGGATTCAGGTTTCCTGCAGCTGCACTATACAGGTGGAGTCCGAGCTTACAAATCCCACTTATCATCAAGTGGGGTGATATCTTGTTAGCCTGACTTACTCTAGCGACATTAGGTCTTTGTGACCAGATAGGCAATAGAGTTGGACGTGGAAGTACATTGATTCAGATTTCCCCTTAGTCTGCTCTGAAATTCCTTGCAGCCAGAGTGGACGCAGAGACACTTATTGTGGACAGCTACTGGGTATGTGCTTGTGTAGAAAAGCAGGCCTCAGTTTGATGGTGGTTTCAGCACAAATGGGTATAGCAACACAAAGTTAGACAGCAATTCCTGATCACAGTTCAACTACATTTCCCAGTTCCTTCTTTTACCTTTCCTCTATATTAAGTTCTTGACCTATGGGTATATGTCGCAGCCTACCAATAGGTCCTTGTCTTCAAAGACCAAGTCACCTAATAAGTGTACTATGGTCTGCCACAGTCAGAACTTATTTAAAGAGAGAAAAATATTGCTACTCTTAAACCTGAGGAAAAGAAAGATTTCAAATACACCTTCTTTAGGCATGTAGTAAGTCACCCTGTATTCCTCTTCTACACCCACCCAAGGAATATTGATTTTTTTTTCCAATGCCATGGATAAGGTTGCCGTGGAATAGTACTGAATTCAGCTTTGTCCCCATAGAATCTATATAGTCATGTTTATAACATTTCTCTGGGAATCACAGGATTGTGTTTCCAACATGTTCACCATGAGCTATTGTATTATGGACAATATATGGAAGACAGGGAAAAAAATCTTCCTTTAGCCTTGTTCAGAGGAAGTGTATCTGCCACTACTGCACTTCTGGGGGGCCTAACAAGTTAGGGCCTGAGCAAGAAGGACTCTGTCAAAACTATGGTGTTCCTAAGTGTTAAAGGAAAGCAAGATTTTGTGTCACTCTAGGCACTCCATTCTAGAAAAATGACAAATACCTGGAACTCAGACATTTCTCTTTTATGGGAACTAATTTGATCCTTTGTTCTTTCCATTTAAAAATCGTTCCCTTTTTACACTATTTCTGTTAATCTGACTTTTTTCCTGGTCTCTTCATCTCCTTTCAACAGTGGGAAATTATCCACCTATTTCTAAGGTTAGTTTTTTCTCTTTAGTGGCTCCTGGCTGTGTACTCTTTTTTATGGGTTAGAAATAAATCATGCTAAGAAAAAGACTGTACTGACAACAGCATCAGCCTCCTTGCTCTTCCATCTCTGCAGGCCCCTCTTCATAACTACATCAACTGTGCATTTGGGTGAAGCAATTTTGTGGTGCACTCCCATGCTCTTAGCAATTAAGACATGTCAAACTACTGTCTATCTGTTTTACTGCTGCCATGTGATCACACTCACAGTCCAACAATAGTAATCAGCACTAAAAGGCAACACTAAACTAAAGCTGTTTCACCTTTCATCAGTGAATAGCATTTAGGTGACAGAAGACACAGGCCTCACATCTATCCCCACAACCATTCACTGCACCACTTCCACACTAAAGAAACCTGCCAGAGTAATCAGGAGGTTTCTCACCAGTTGCTTTTCCAAACCGAGATACAAGGATAAAAAGCAGAAAACAGACTGACTTAAGCAGAAGGTATGCTGAAGAAGAATACTCAATAAGCCGCCTACACCCAGGTAAAGTAAAAAATTCCTCTGAGCTATCAAGTTTTTAAAACAAATTAAAGGCAGGCTTCCTTATACTTTTAAAGCTCTTAGATATCTGTAATATTCTTACTTCATTTTGTTCCATGGGAAGAAGATAAAGACCTGTAGAACATAATGCCAGAAAAGATCACCAAATCACCAAATCTGATAATCATGTGGTCTTCTCCCTTTTTTTTTATATCACAAACCTTATATATCACTGAGTTTCATACAAACCCTAAGGTTTTAATTAGACCAAAGAGTTTCAGAATAAACTCTGTGCTACAGAGAAGAGATCAAGGCATTAGCAATGCCAAAGGATCCTTTGATGTTAGAAAACTGACGAAGTGAGAGCTGCCCTGATGATTCCCAAAAGCTGAACCACATCCTATGTTGCAGAGGAAGTTGAAAACACCTTTCCGCCCAGCATACACACGCACACATACACACACCCCAACATCTAGATTCTTGTCAACCTAAATCAGGTTTGACCCTCTTACAATCCGCCCTATCCTCAACCATGAGGCAAACCACAGCCACCAGGAACCAAAGCAAGCAGTTTGTCTTTTCTAACCTGAAGTACAGTTCTGGATGATCTATTGTCCTATGTCTAGTTGTGGTCAATCTCTGCTATGAGGAAGGCCAGGAAAAATAAAGAGGGTGCTTACCTTGCTAATTACAGCTGGACATATCTCTGAGAGTTCCCATCCTATTTTACAGATACAACAGATATTTTATTTGAAGCATCAACATTTCTATAGTCTGGTAAAGATGAAGACTGTGGATAAGTTTGCACTATAGGGCAGAGAGCTCAAGCTAACTCAGGATAAGGCTAAGACTGGAAGCAGCATAGCCACGTCAGCATAACTGCACTAGCCAAAGCATAATGCAGTGCAGCAATGATGTGTCTGTGTTGCTTCCAAGACCCGGAGTATAATTTCTGTTCAGCATTGTACAGATGTGTACATCTACCACCTCATCTGGAGCTAGCCTGAAAATCTTAAACAGAATTCTGCACTGTATGGCAGCTCACCCCTCATCATGCTTCCTATTGTTTCAGGTCACGCAAGGAAGAACTTTTAGACATTAAACACATTCAGTGTCTGGCAACGTAGCATCTCCTTTGCATTATTAAAAACCGCTGTATCCCTTCTTGACAATAGCTACTTGCTGAATACTTTCCCTAAACACTGATCAGGCAGGACTGAACCCTTTCCATCTCTAGGAAATCTCAATGACCAGTTTACATCCAGTATCACTGTGTATTCAACACCAGGAGCATTGGAGCAATCCTTCAAATAGGCAATGTCTCTCCTTTAAGAAGAGTCTCAGGAAAATAGGCAGGTCCTGTTTGTTTCCATTATTGTCCTTGTTCTTTTTTTAGTGGAATTTAAGCAAGAGCACTAATACCCTTTGCTTGCTCTCACAGTTATTCCTTTTTCACCTATATCTTTATATATAATTTGAGAACTGACCTGACTAGTACCCACCTGCTCTCCTCAGAAAAATCTGTTCATCTGTCCTACCCATGGTCATTTAAAACAAATTAAAACACGGAGAGCAAAGCCACATTAACTTCCTTCCTTCCTTGATCCCTTGAGAAAAAGCCTTTCCAGCATTGACTGCGAGTCTTATTTGACTGACTTTTGCACTTTTGATTGGTCCTTGGATACAGCAGTGAGAAGATATTTCCTGTGTTGTAGAGTAATAAGAGCAACAGATTTTACCCTGAGCCATGAGCTGAACAAGGGAGGAAATTGGAGTGCCTCGCAGTAATTAATCATTGTACGATGAGACCTGTCAAAACCCTTTCTAAAGCTGATATTGCTGTCAATAACCAGCTAGTACATCACCATCTGTGATTGTTTAAAATATCAGCCTATACTGCAATCAACATATTTTACACTTACACTTCTTTATTTACCAAATATAATTCTCCTAAGTACTATATGTGCTACAGTGTTAGCCAGATGACAGTACTGCTGGTGTCACTATCTAAACTAAATGCTTTTGCCCATAGTAAGTATCCAACAAATCCCTTGAGCTGTAAAATAAAGTACCAGCTAAATTACATTTGTATCTAGTCTAAATTCCAGTGGTAAGAAAAATTTATCACCAAACATTTGTACTCTGGATGTTGGCCTATGGTTGAATGAGAAAAGAGAGAAGTATCTCAGAGCAGTTTCATGTCATACTGAAAGTTAAATAATAGCTGCCAGATTCTCAGCTGATATGAAAGAAAGTAATTCAACTGTAACTATAGAAAATTATGTTGCTTTACATCAGTTGAGAATCTGGTCCACATGCTCAAGCAAACCTGAATCTAAATTTTATATATTCTGAATTTTATGTTTTATCTCAATAATTGAAAACAGCAGCAGCACTGACTTCCTTTAAAACCTACTAATTTGCTCTTTCCTTTATCAAATGCCTGTGTGCATTGTGGAATAGGACAAGAAGTTATGAGGTAAGGTTCAATTTACCTCTAACATTATCTTACTTAACAATAAAAAAAATTGAAGCTGCTTGTCCTCTAACTCAGTGGCTGCATGCAGCCTGTGAGACACTCTTTTGTTGCCTGCAGCCACAGTAAATTAAAATGTTCAAATAGAGGTCAACAAGGAAAGTAAAGGAGGATGCTACCTACAGCCAATTACTTGTGTGGTACTGGTTTTCAGGGATTTCTGTGTTTCACATGCTGATAATTTAGTATTCTGTTTCTTCCAGATCCCACTGTAAGGGAACTAACTCTCCTTGAAGACTGTGTGAGGAACTCAGCTAACTCATAGTCATACTCCAAGATCCAGGCTACATGCTTAATGTATGGGTGCTGTGCAATCTTTTGTGTTTTGCCTGTAGAACCCTACAGAGCTCAAGCTCTCCCCATTTACCTCCAAGACTTTGAATGTAGTTGTCGTCTTTAGTGTTAAGAGCATGGGATACACAGGTAGCTCCTGAGCAGCTAAGTTCTGCTCCTTGCTGTCACAGGGAACTACAAAATGTTACTTATGGGACACTCAAAGGGGAGAAGGATCACAGAAGTCCTAGGACTTCTGGGGGGCAAAGCAGGGAAGGCTGTGAGTGATAAAGTACTCACTTGAAGAGCCTGTCATAAGAGGATGGGAATGGGAGAGGCTGCCAGCAGGTTCTGGCTGTAGAAATGTATGCAGACAGTAACAGCATCTCCTGGGTTGGCTTCTGGTAGTCAGTGAACACAGCTTTGCTGCTTCCCATGTCTCTTCTCATGCCATTCCTTGTAAATGTTTAGAGAACAAAAACCAACCCCATTGTTCCTTGCAGTCTGGATGTGATGAGAGCAACCAAATGTATAAACTTGTCACGTAGCATTGTTCCTTGGTGTTCTACTTTTTAACCGACCACAGTGAAACCCATGATCTCCTTGCACTCACATAATCAAGATAAACAGATTATTCTGCTGCAGTAACCTACCTGTTCATTACCTGTCTCTCCAAAATTTTCCATCATCAGAAATGGTAGAAATACCACAAATCTCAATACTTTTGTTTCTGGTCACTGATACAAAGTATTAAATAGATTAGAACAATGAAGAAAATCCCTGTAAGACTCAGCTCCAACCTCACACGTTCAGTGATAACTCTGTGTTTACATGTCAGGACCTGTAAGATAACCTCTTTCACTCTGTACCATGTTAATTCTGAATCACTACTTTTTGAACTAAAATTATGTATATAACTATATGCATGTCATATATGTCTTACAGAAACCTAGGTACCTTGCATCAACACAATTCCATTTTCTAACCAAAGTAGTAATCTCACATAAAAGAAAGTTATTTTGACAGGATCTACTTTCCCTATGCTTATGTTGATTGGCACCCATTCCATTTTGCTCCTTTAATTCTTTAGTAACAGAGTCCCATATCAGCCCCTATTATTTTGCCTGGGATCGATGTCATGCTGACAGCCCTATAATTATGTGGGTTGGCTCATTTAGTCTTTTTAAGCACTGGCATGCTATTATCTTTCTTCCAGTCCTCTGGAATGTCCTTAGTGTTCATAGGATTATTGCAAATCAACATCCTGGTACACAACATGCTGGTTTACCATTTACCAGTAATTTACTCTGTAATCCATTTTACAGAAACTTCTAGCTGATGAGAATCTTGGACAACTTTATAAGACTGCATTTTTTTGCCTAAGTTGCAGTTTCTGAATAAGAAATTTAACTCTAATAGTGTTGTGATTGAAGTGAGAACAAAACTTCAAAACTTTTTACCTGTATATTTTTATTCAGAAAAAATCCAGATGGTTCTACCTTAAAACATCCAGGACATGTTTTCATATACACATGCTTGTTTATGTGTATGTGTTTATATACATGTAAAATCAGGTATCAAGTTAAAATGAATAACTGAATTACATGAATAGTTGTTTGTAGCCAGGATAATATTGGCCATGTCTACACTAACAACTGATTTTAGTGCAATAGGGGGAGTCAGCAGATCAAAGCAGTTACTGCTGCAGCTCCTACATCTAAATGGTATTTCAGTCAGGGTCTTTGTGCTCAGTTTAGTTTAGTCCCCTGTGCTGAGTGTCCTCACCAGGTAAGAGGTTCTTAGCTATCTGAAGGACAAGTCAGGTATGGATGTTTATGCCTTTACTGGGGTTGGAGTTGCATATGGTGTGCAACTAGAGCAGAGCTTTTTTCTTCTGAAAAAAATCCAGTTGCATACAGTGAAACTGCTCTACAATCCAAATCAGTCTGCAGCAAATGCTTTGACCAGGGAATTTGCTTCCAAGCTGCAGTGTTATTCTCAACCAAAATGCAAATGTACACTCATTGATTGACAAGCTTTTGTTGTACTGAAAGCACTTGTTATAGAATGTTTCAGTTTGTTTCTTATATTTTAATTGACATATTAGAATCTTTTTTTCACTAATGAAGTATATGATATTGCATCAAAAGTAAGAATTAGTTCTACTGTGTATCCATCTCTATTATTAATTTATTGAAGGAAAGCAAAAGAGAAATTTAATTTCTCATAGTTTAGCAAACATTATTAGCTATTTGTTACATCTACCTAACCTAAAACCATGCTGAATCCAAAACAGATGCCACAAATGAGCTCCTGCGAAGAGGGTGCTCAGGGAGATTTAATTCTACCCATGTCAAGCATTTAGATCAATGTATGGTTGTACAGGCTGTTATTCTAACTACACTCTACATTGCACAGATTAATTATCACTTCAGTAGTTGAAAAAGGCAGTTGATTCGTTCGTTTGCTCAGTCCAAAAAATAAAACCTGCAATTTTACATATGTCTTGGGCAGAAAGGGAATGGGAATGTCATGAGGAACTTATAGCTGATAAAATGTATGATCATCTTTTTCTGAATATCACAGAGCAGTATGAACAACTTCCTTCATGTGGCACTATTTCCTTGCTGTGTATCAGATCTGACAGAATGGCTTGATACCGGTTCCACGCACATTACAGAGATATGACTAGCCTGTGTAGGGGCTGCCGCTCTACTTCTGTGACCATAACATAATACAACAATTATATTTGCTATGTACTGCAAAGCTTACTCAGCTTGTAGTAACCTGTAGTTTCTAAGAGTTTGAGTATGGCCTCCTATTACTTCAGCCACTTCAATGTGTAACACTTTTCAGTTATTGCCTAACCACCATCTAAAAAAATTTTTGTTAAGATTTTTGCTAACATTGGTTCAAATCCCATTGGTTCTAGACCTTGATTGCGCTAAGAAACCTGCTTTCAATTTCTGGTCTGCATTAATTCACGGCCATTTCATAGCCTTTGGTTATTTTACAAGCATTGTTCTTTGGCATTAGTTGTTTTACTCACTCTCTAATATTTTTCAGCAACATATTGGAAGATATTAGTAATTATAACCTTAGCCTTCTTTTTGCTACAGTGAATAAAGAAAGGCTTTCAAGTACTCGGTTGACCAACAAGCATTTAAGAAACAGGTAAAAATACTTTTTTATAGATTCTTAAGAAGCTCTTATTCTTTGTCCCAAAGCTTGATAACTTCAAAGAAAAAAAAAAGTTTTAAATAGGGAATTATTATAATAATTTTTAAATTATTTGAATATGCTTTAGACATATTTAACATATAATATCTTTCCTCTGAAGACCTCCAAGGAATTAAAAATTCACTAATTAAGTACTGTAACATCCTTGAGAGGCATATACCATAATTATCTCCATTTTACAGATGGAGTAAGTGAAGCACACGGAAGCTAAGTGATTTGTCCAAACTAACACATTCCACTGGAGTGTAGCCAGGAGAGATACCCATGCTTTCTAATTTCCAGTGAAACAATAGATTATGCTACACACACCAGCCCCCAAAGGCAGGATGTTACTGTTTCTTCAGCAGAAATTGTTGGCTTCCTTTTTGAAAATAAGATGCAAAACTTTGCCTTAGTTCAGATTGTCTAGTAGCTGCCAAGCAGTCTAAAAATTGTACTAGCATACAAATAATTATAAAGGGTTGTACTCAACGAAAGACTGAGCTGGAAGTGGTACCAAACACTCTTGCTCAATGGCAGCCTTCAGTCTTGTACCTTCTTTCCTAACTGTATATCCCATCATCCAAAATTCAGGCATCTCCCTTCATATGACAAAATCGTGTCTGGTTAGGTAATAGAAGACTGCATATGCATCAGGTCACATCACTGGAGGATGCTAGCATGTCTCTTTCACTAATCAAACATGCACCCATTACAGTGATAGGGAATATCTTCATTTTGGACAGCATCCCAGCATAGGTCCAATCATATGAGAGGGCAGGGGCTATAATCCCTGATTATCTCCATGGAAAGCTGTCTGGTTTTCTCTAGCCAAAACCATTGCTGCCTACTAGTAGCACTTTATAAGGTTCTGGAAACCTTCTGAGAAATGTCTATATTCTCTTTTATATAGCATACTTTATCTGACATAAAATTGAGTTTTGAGAGGCAGCACAGAAATTTAGGAATCTTGCTGTTTCCCTTCCTCTCGTTCCTGCATCTCCTAATTACTACTGGGTGATTCTCCTCTCTTGCATGTCTCTTTCTGACCCCTGACCTTGTTACTTTAGGATACAGCCTCAAAAGGAGAATAACACCTCTGACTCCATCTTCCCTAATTAACATGCACCCTAGAAGGAGCCAAAAGACACTTTCCAGAGAAATGTGATATGAAACAGTTGGTTTGGCCCACTTAGGCATAGTAGGACACTGATTCTGGTCTTCATTGACAAATTTCTATCTACTAGACTACACCACAAAAGATGGGAAGTGGAATTACTCTGACCTCTTCCACTTTCCGAGTGAGGAAGAAATGAGTGGACCATGTTCATTTCTTCTGAAATGGAGTGGGCTGTGGGCCTGAGTCCTACTGGGTTTGCTTAAGTTGTGATTTCACTTCCTAAGTTGCTCTGAATAGTTCCCTTCTCAACATTTTGGCTGCTTTGGATACAGTCCCAGATGCTACCTCCCCTACAGCATGTTGTTTCAGATTGAGTAATGGGTTCAGTGTGTTAAAATTTGCCAAAAGGACAAAAATAGTAGAAATGTATAGCTCTTACAACTTCCCTGTCTCCCAGAAGTTGGTGACTATAAAACACCTGAACTGATTATATTACTAATTCTTGTTTCATGCAACTCCTGCTCAGACTGAAAAGAATTGCACATGCTTATTTAGAGGAGGAAGAATATCATAAATCTGGGGGCAAAAAAGTGTTCATCATTACAAAATTTAACATTATTAAAGTACATGAAACCTGTTTTGCTGTTTGCATGACAGATACAGAGATTAGAATTCAGCCTCAGAATTTCAACCTTACAGAACCTCTGCTGTCTTAGAAAGAGTACGATATCCTCTTGCCATGACCTATTAGCTGAAAAAATGTGGAGAAACATGGTATTGAATATATATGTGTTTTGAATATTAGATAATCACAATTTATTATAAAATTAATATTTATATTTATTTTCAGCATTAGGAGTTACATGTTAAAATAATTTTTACAGAGTAAGCCTCTGTTTTACATATAGAATTATTCTGACACCTGTCACTATCCAAATGCATTAAAGAGTTTGAGCTAAATAAATATGGTAAGAAATATGATCCAAAATTATCATGAATTTTAAGATTGTCACTGGAGCTTTTTCCCATTATTAAATATTATTCATCAATTTTCATGGGATAGACAGTGAATAAATATTATAGCATTAAAAAAATCATTGTAAGCCTTGTATGTAAAATGAATATACACATACAGGCAGTAAAATTTGCCAGTGACGCATGAAAAATCTTATATGTTAAACTCTTTACATCTACTTTTATGTTACTATATATTCATTAATTAAAGAGCAAGAGCAAAAAATGTATAAAGTTGATGAAAGGTTTACAGACCTAGTGACCTATCCCAACCCCAAGGATTAGTACGGAAACTGTGTGTGACTGCAAATTATTACACCAGCCTTATTAGGATAATGATTTCCCACCTTCCATGGTGCTGCATTGTTATCCATAAGCTCCCAAAGGTCCTTAAGCTTGTTAATAACCATTATAGATGTGCAATGAAGTGAATCAAGACTAAAATGAACTCACCTGAGCCTAAGTAGATTAACCCTGTTCAAGTCTGACGATGTCCATATAAATTTATCTGGATCTCCTTCCATCAACAAACAGAAAAATGCAATAAAGCAATAAAACAAGGGTATATTTTATCTGTTCTTTTAAAAATAGCAGCAGGAAATTATGCAGGACACAAATTCAGGAATCACTATTAAACTGCAAAAAAAGGGTCACCTTTTCCTAGTGGGGACATATCTGGGCTCCTGGGATTATATTTCATACATGTTCAGCACTTGGCATTCTTGAGTCCTGCTCACAGGCTGAAGGCACTGTGGCTTGAAAGCTGACTGCAAAAATGTGAATTAAACAAAGCTGGACATCTTCTGCATTAGATTATTAGCTAGTCCCTGAGAAAGTAATTGAAAAGGTGGTGTGTGCAAAAATGAAGAAACATTCTTATTCAAAATAAAGATGCAGGTAGCAATTTCTGAAACTTTTAGACTGATTTTGTATTTCTGAAGAAAGAAAACAAACCTTGAATTTGTTTTATTTTAGAGGGAAATCAAAACATGTTTATAAAATAGCCTGCTAGGATACATAGACAATCCTTAAATCAAAAGGACAAAATGTACTTAAACATAACACCACTGGGTTTTCACATGAGGCCTAGAATCTTATTTTTACACATATTTAAGTCATAGTATTTCTGCACGTAATGAATATATAACTCTGCCATGTTTTAGTTTGCAGAAATCCTCATCTAATATACTAAATGTCAGATTTATAATTATTTTATTATATGTTGTTACAGAATGTGAAAGAGATGGAGTTTAATGGGAAATTTAAAAGTGGAAAGGGTGTTTCAGTGTTTGAAATGGATAATGAAGAAAGAATGAACTTATGATGGTGCATAGATGAACACTGGAAAGATAGAATTAAATTACAGACCTGACCATGATGACATCTGCATTTGATGTGGAAAGACATGACAGGTGGACTTTTCAAAGTGTAATGTGAGTACCAGAAGAGGGAGATAAGTATGGAAGTAATATTTCAGACAGGAATGATCGTTTAGACCTTAAAAAAAACAGAGCAGTAATTAGGCAGGAAACCACTCTCCATGACAGCTCAGGCAGCAGCAGCAGTGTTATTGTTCAAAAATAAATAAGATTCATTACCTGGATATAATCTGTATGTTGTGTTTGAGGATGAGAGATATCATACAAGGACAGGGAATAGAAATCTGGACTTAGAAGGAAGGCATGGTAGATTCATCTGTTGTGATGGAGAAAGAAGACCAGCGTGATCTGGAAGAAAAGAGAAGACATCAATTTGCTATACAGTTGTCAAAACCAGAACATTCAGTGAAAGAAGGAGAGGAATAAGAAGAACCATTCCAGTTATGGGACTGAATACACAGCAAGTGATTAATACAGAAGTGGGTTGTTAGAGACCAGATGTAAGAAATGAGAAGGAAAACCCTCAAAAAGAGGACTACAAAGGGACCTTTGAAGAAATGTGTTATATGAAGCCTCTCATACTGGATGATTGGTATCATATCTGTGTGGAGGGAGAGATAGGCAGACAACCAATTTCTTTAATAGGAAACATCTAGCATCGAGAAATATTGTTCGTGATGGACTAAATGGAGGAAACCTGAAGCAAACGTCCCTGCCATCCAAACTGCCTGCCTTCTCAGAGATTTGTTATGCTGTCTCTTGTGCCCTTCCCCTTTTATACAGGCAATGAAAGAAAGACTGGTCTGGAGTGATATTTTACCAAGAACACTGCTTTCCATTAAGAGTTGAAGCCAGTACAATAGCAGCAGGAAAAGACCTGGGTGCTAAGGCATCTCTTGATACAAGTGATTCAGCAGGCTTTGCTTTAGAAGCGGCTCATTTTCACTCGTAGTTTCAGTTGTTGATTGTGGGTCATCTCTCCATTTGTCCTCCTGCTGCACCTGTGCCTTTTTATTCTCATCCAGTATTCTTATTAAGTTGATGGATGAACAACTTTTTGCTTTTGTTTCTATGCAATGTCCTTATCCTTGACACCACCGCCTGTTTTGTCTATGGAGATGATAATCTATCTAGAGTATTTTAATCAGCCTCACAGAAGCACACTGAAGTTCAGAGAATAAACTAAAGCAGAAAATTCTGCTTCTGACTGCAATTCTCTAATTTGTGCTTTCCTTAATTCTTATACCTTTTCAAGAACAGCTTAAAAATAGAAGATGGCAATGCCAACTTTTCAGAATATTTTCAGACATTTATGGGGAAGTGATTAAAAATAAGATCATGGAGCATAAGATCATGGAGCTGAGAATCAAAATTATGCAAAACCAAACTATTTCCAGGGGAGAAAGGAAGACCTATACTATTAATTTTATAGAAGGGAAAACATGGCTGTTTTGGTTTTGGGGGTTTTTTTGTTTGTTCCTTTTGCTTCGTTTTGTTTTAGCTCGCCCATCTTGAACAAGACTACGAGATTTTCTGATTACTTAGAATAAAACCTGCCAGAACTGGAGTTCCAGTTTCCTATGTTCAACTGTTGTTTTTCCCCACTGAGCAGCAAGAGTTCAGACAGATGTATGTAATAAATTCAGAAATGTTGATCTGCACTGCAGATGAAAGGCTGAATAACAGTATAGTCATAAAAATGAAACTTTTCATACTATGCAAGCAGCTTGTGCTATATTTTACTCCACACTTCAAGATATATCACAATGACAGATTTTCTAATGTCAGGATATTGTATCAAAAGAATTCAAAGATGTTTCTTAGCAGCTGCTGTTACAATAGTTGCAACTGACTTATAAAGCTGTCTGAATCATAGTAGTTTTCCCTATTTCTTACACCTTTGGTGTACTTTTTTGTTAGTGAAAAATCAGATTCAGAAGAATCTAACTAATATATTCAACTGTTCTACAAGACTGCTAAAGATAATCTTCACAGCAATAATCTGGACTGGAAAGTTTATAGTAACAGGAAAAGTATGTAAACAGAACTTTGAGAAGGTAAATGATTTTTATTCACACTATCCAAAACACGCTATTTGTTTACTTTATAAACATGTACTTAACTCAAAGTCCTAAAAAAAAGGTGGCTTGACAGTTCTGACCAAGGTCATAATCAATATCTGAACCTGTCAAAGCAGCTTCCAGCAAAGTGAGGAAAAAACCATGACACTCCTGAGGCTCCCAGTTCTCCCCTTTTACTCAGTTTTCCTGTTTCAGATCTCTTTGCTTTATGAAACAGTACATTTTCCATCCTTTCTACAGTAACTTTCACATTCTTCTCATAAATTTAAATGGACAATAAGAATATTTTCCTCAACTTCTCAATGAACATTGCAAACCACCAGAAGGGATGCAATCAGGAGCTTTTCTAACTAGAAAAGCAGAATGAGGCATTAAAGGGCGACAATGCTATTCAGAGAAAAAAAAAAAAGCTCTGTAAGCCATTTTGGAACAAACTTATGCATTCCAAATTTCAGGAGAGGTCCTTAACCCTTGAACATAATGTAGCAGATTTGTCCCAGACTTCTTTGCACACTTGTGGGTCATCAGTACAGCAGTACCAGTTTAATTCCCCCAGACCTGTGCTGAAGTTCTACGTGGCAGCAAAATTGCTTAAGATAAATTAGAAGGAAGCTGTTTGCAGCTTAAAAATTAAGCCATTGGGTTACCATTTATTTTTTATGATGGAAACCCAATATAATTTTTTCTTGCAATAAATACATGCACACTTGCCATTTCAAAAGTCAGTAGTATTCAGACTGCTAGCATGCAATTACTGAGAAATAACTTAGTTCTTTTTTTACAGGTAACTTATGTTATGGCTGCTCTGTATGCAAGAGGTTGTAAAGTCAATTCCAAGGAAAACTTTTGAAGCATTTTTAGCAAATGTACTATCAAGCTTTATCAGTCACAGCAGGCAGATACAATTGTAAACATGTTTAGTTTGGAAAAGAAACAGCTTGGCTAATGATTGAGATAAATATTGGTTTGCATATTTAACATTTACTTTGTACTAATAGACTGTTTCATTTCATAAGCATATAAGCAGTCATGGTAAAGTTATGGCAGGACTACAGTATACCAGCATATTTATTCCTTGAAGTTCCCCAATCAAAGATAAAACTTAGTTGTTTGCTTTGATATTTACTTAATGATGTGAGCCCTGACTGGACTTGAGTCAACCTCAAGTATTTCATAGAGCAGTGAGTTTCTTTTGAAATGGAGCAATGTAAACATGCTTTCAGGTGTTATATAAATAGCAAAACTTTAACGCATAATATTTCTTTAAATTAGCACACTGTTAATAATTGATGGGGGAGGGGGTCATATATAGGTTACTTGGCATAACCACAAAGCTATTTCTCAATATGTAGGAAAATCCATGACACAAGTTACAAATGTGCAAAATATATAATAGAAAAATCAAGATTATTTAGAACTGCCCCCAGATATCTGAAAAAGACTTACAAAATACTTCAATGATATATTGTTATACATCGTCTTTCCCAAAGTGACTTTTTTATCTTACCAGCCATATTATCCTTACAGTAGCCATCTTATAGTATTATAGCCAACCATTCTGAGAGATCTCAGATGCTTCATGCATTCACTGAAAGTATTTCTATATGGGTGTTCTTGCTTCCTGTTCCTGAATATTTGCAATTTCCATCCTAAAGTGAATCAAGATCAGTCCAGTCAATCAAGGGTAAAAGTTGGAAAAATACATTAGCAAACAATAAGTGATGAAAGAAACTATTAATAAAGTGACACTGTGGTGTTGCTGTATAAGTATGGTTTAGTTGTGATATTTTCATTTCTGTATTCTCTGTAGGAAACATTGTCTACTGAAAGCAGTTTAGACAATATGCTCACACCCCACCCCACTCCATTTGTTCAATGTTGAGAAGATGCATAAATTGTAACTGGACCCTGACATTACTAAAATTAAGAGTGAAGGACTACTCTGAGAGCTATTTGACAGCATAGTGATTACTCCAATGGAAATGTAGTATCAGTCAAACTGGGAGAGTTCAAAGGTGCTTGGGAACCTATTTTGGAGCTAGCTTTTGGAATTGCAGAGACACAGAAACTATTCTCTTAATGTAAGACTAGAACTGCGGACATCAAATGGAACAAGACAGATAAACTCCAACAGAAAACCACTTTGCAGCAATTATTAGAAGATCCAGGCTGATAAATTCCCTCTCTGTCTCTTCACCCAACCTACGGAAATGTCTTCCCCCATCCAAAATGCTCCTACATGTTTACCTAGGTCCCGTGCTGTTCTGGCCCTCGAAGGGGTCACCCCTTTCCTCTCATCCATTTTACCAGCACAGCTCATTACCTTCCTCCTCAGCCTAGTGAGACAGCATTTGACTTCATGCCATGCTCAAAAGTTACTTGGCGAAAAGTTGTCTCAAAAGTCTTTCCCAGATGCCAGGGCCAGTCCCTTCACTGCCCAGAAAAAGAGAAGTGAGCAATGCTTGGCTCCATTTTAGGAATCAGGAAAGCAGGACAAGATGGACATTAAAATGGCTGTAGACATTGCCACAAAGCTCCCTGTGAAGTATCAAAGTGCAAGGGCAGGTGAGGACCTGCTGGAATTGGGATACAGTCCTTCAGAGAATACTGAATCAAAGGCAGATGAAAGGGAAGCAAGGGAAGCAAAGGAGCTCTGGATCAGAAGAATTGCAATGCCAGACAACTGCACTCCCCATGAGGGAGAAGTCTGACCTGAGTGGTCCAAGCAGGAAGCCCACTTTTGGCTTACTTCATTTTGGGGGTAGATATGTAGCACAAGTTACATGGTCTCTTGGCCACGCTGAAGGGGGCACGTAGTGAACAGGGGGTAATTGCAGGGGCAGGCCACAGAGCTTGCTCCCAGGCT
The DNA here is from genome assembly GCA_026212715.1 of Elanus axillaris. NCBI lineage: Eukaryota > Metazoa > Chordata > Aves > Accipitriformes > Accipitridae > Elanus > Elanus axillaris. The sequence continues at coordinate 14,243,541 of JANZLQ010000050.1, forward strand.
ACACCCAGGTTCTTCCCCACTAGACTCACCCTAGTCTTCAAGACAAAGGGATTATTTTATGTGGGTTCATCCCAACTTTAGGCATTATTTCTCCTAGAAAGAAGAAACATTTTTTGGCTTGTGTTTTTTTGATGATTCTCATTCTCATTGCTCTTCCGACTCTAGCATCCATTCCTCAACAGGAGAAAATTACTCTTTCCACCTTAGAAGATACATCCCACCAAATGCTTGCAGAGACAAGAAGTGGCTGCTCTTGCTCTCTGTCTGCCAAATGCTATTTCAACCCAGAGGTGGCACACTTCCTGTATCATCTCCTCAAAATCTTTATTTCTATACCTGACACTTCTGCCTGTCTTTCTCTTCACTGCTACTAACACTAAGGCTATACAGGCAAGTACTATAAAAATAAAATAATTCAATGAGTGTGGGTACAGAGGGCATCTCTCATAGTTATAAAGTTTCTATTTAGGCAATAGTCTTCAAGTGTTTTTTTAAAACAAGTTGCCAGTAAACATAAAACTTTCTTAATGTTCTGTATATCTAAAAGATCATGCCTATAATTCCTGAATCTGAGGAAAAATGCTGTAGCTTTTTTTTTTACTTTCAGACTACAAATTCTTATATTTTCTTCCACCTAAATCGCTCACTTGATCAGCAGTTTAGATCTGTGCAAACCATGATCAAAAGTAAAACACTCCACCTTTAAGAACTTTCACCTTACTAAACACATCTGATCTAAGACTGGAGGCAATTTAAAGTAATATTCTATACCATAAAGGATTATTGACAGTGCCTGTCTAAACCAGCCTTGCTTTTGTGGCCTGTTCATCAGGATTAGCACATTTGGCAAAGACAATGAAACTAGATCCACATGAATGAAACCATCTGTCAGTCCTAAACTGCAGAATATCCAAAGAGAGACTAGACTCTCTTCTACACTATCCAAGTGAAATGCAACAACAAAGTTCAATCTACACCTTTTACAAAAGCATTAGAAGAGCTTGATGTCCATAAAGTTGAGAAGAACTTAATATTTTTTTAAGTCTTTACCTCTTCTACATTCAGTATTTCAGCTAATAAGTGGCCCAACATTTTATAAGGTTTTGTAAAGAAATGTATACAATACACATGCACTTCTATAGGCAGAAAAGCAAATAATTGACCACAAACAAAATGCATTAGCTTTCAGGGATATTCCACTACAGTTACCAGCACTAGTGTTAGGTGCCAAGTAGAAGTCCAACTGGCATATCCATTGTGTATCCACCAGAGATGGATGGCATACAATAAGTTTTTCAATCCATACCATGCCATAGCCCTGACAGATAAGGACTTGTGCTTGATGTCAGCTGTTCTCTGACTGCCAGCTCCATAGCAGATTTTGCTAGGAATGACTTTCATCTGCACTGACAACAAAAATATAGTGAACACTCTTGTTACACTTCTGAGACGAGAGTGAAAGGGCTACGTGTGAAGTGACAGTCAGAAACAGCAGAACACACATTACTTAATGTCACTTAATTATAAAACACCTTGGAAATACTAGAATGATAACTGCGTCACTAGAAGGGAGGGGGTAAGCTTCACAAAGAAATCTGCTTTTTTTTAAATGGAAAAAAAGTCAGCAAACAGCAGAGGGTAGGGGGTCAACGCGGGTAATCCTAGTGAACAAGCACTAATTTCTGCCCTTGGAATCAGTAGCAAAATTATACTGTGGCATCCCAAATACATGCTTCTCCTGCTAACTTCTCTTGACAAGTGAGGTTTCTAGATGGGTATCTATACTCATCCAAAATGTTTTGGTAGCACAGTCAGTGAACTAATTCATCCAAAGATTTCTGAATTCCATAAACTTTCTTCAGAATATTCCCTAAAACATGTGAATTCCACAAAAATGAAAACTCTACCTTACCGAAAGTAAAGATCAAAAATCAGTTTTTCAAATTTTAGAAGACACTAGAATATCCAGATGTAATTTAGCTCATTGATGCACCAAGAAAATGCTAATATGTAATGATGTGACCTTGGACTGAATATAGACTAAAGAAATACCTTCTGGAAAACTTTATTTCTGTGCCCACAGTTTAAAAGACTGTTGATAACCTGAAGAGGATTAAGAGCAGACATACAGGAATGCTTGTGGTTCTAGAGAACATAATGGACACCAAAGGAGTTATTTAGCTATAGTTAGCTACAGGGGACTAACAGTTACAGTATAAAATATACCAAACCATTTCTGTCTGTATTAATGGACCTAAATGGTGAAAAGATGACTGCTGACCATATATGAAGGCAAAGAAGAGCCTATGGTCATGATTAAATAGTGATCTTCAACGTCCCTCACTTTCTTCTGTCCTTTATTCAACTGCCCATTTCTTGTATTGCAACGTTTGCTCTACAATTGCCAGCCATGGCCCATTCTTGCACTATTTACTCTGATGGTATTCTTACCATTAGTGAATGTCTCCAAGAAATATCAAAATTCATGTTCTTCTTCAGTTCTGGCATTTATCTAATGAGCAAGTTTAAGTCCATGCTAATAAACAGATCTGCTTTTCTTCCTCATGGAATTCATGTTGCCTGTTCATGTCATCATTTCTGACGTGGCCTATTCTTCAAACCTCTGTTTGTTTCAGCACACAGGAGCTCACCAATTTATTCTAAATAATGACTGACAAAACCCAAGACCAGAACCACACTCCATTCTCACTAGTGAGTCCAGCCTATTTGCTGATCCTTCCTGAGTTCATTCTTACGTATTCTCTTTTTTTTCTACACTTCTAACTCCCCTGTGGCTCTTTCTCCTTGTAATATATGGATAGCTTACTATTTTCCATCTCACAGATAAAATGCCTTTGATCTGCTTGCCTACCTAGTCCATCTGTCTTGCAGCTCTGAGCTAAATAAAGTTCTATACTAGACTCACATTAAAATGCATTTCCACCCTAGATCCTCTCAAACAAGTTCCTGTACATTGCAATAGATCAAACCCACTCTCATTCAAATGCCTAATGGCATCTTCCTAGGTAAACCTTAGAACTAGTATTCACTCTCCTCCTTGTTCTCTCAGCTACCTATCAACTCCAATCTTTTTAGAAAACTCCTATCTTCTTATGACTCTACTCCATTACTTTTTTCAGGTTCTTTTTTTATTCTCTGCAATTGCTCTGTTAGTGCGTCGTTCCTCAAGGTATTTCTTAAATGCAATACTCACAAAAACATCCCAATAATTTGACATCTGGCTGCTGTAACCAGTATCATTCATTGTTTATTTAAAATCTCATTTGCTGCTTCTTTTTATACCTGGTTTGTCAGCTCTGCTTTTTATGAGTATAGTATCCAGTATAATGAAGCTCATGAGTTAGAGCTCCAAGATATAGTAATGTTATTCACACCAAAATTATCTTTCAACATTCTGGAAGGAAGTACCTTTTTGGATTCCCCACATTTATGTGAAACCATCATATCTCACTACAGACATACAAACAGAATTTTTGTATTTCTCTTTAGAGTGAAATCTAGGAGTCAGGTTGTTTGCTGATGAACATCTGAGTCACAAAGGTGAAAATAAGCCAGGCAGGCAGGTTAATTATCATGTGTCAGTAAGTTGAATAAGAAAAGATGAGTGTACATCAGTGTTCAAACTCTGGGTCCATCACGGATTAAGTGTTCTGAGGAAAGCACATGATCAGATGCTAGGTGGAGATGTGAACAGGCTAAAAAACATAACAGCAATTATTACTACTTTTGTTTTTGTTATTGAATGTCAAGAGAAAAAAAAAGTTAAAATTGCTTCCACAGGAAATTCTAAAATCTTTCATAAAGAAATAATTTCCAAAATTATGTCTTCATGTGAATAAAACCGCTGGATTCAGATAACCCAAACAACTTTAAAAAGTAGGTCAAATCTCAACTGTTCAAAAGTTCCAATAATGAATTTGCATACCTAATTTCAGTCTCTGATGGATGATCCAGACTATGGCCAATGGTCATGGCATAAAACAAAGTGACCACAAAATCATGTCTAGAATTGGACATTAAGCTTATATCCAGTCTTCAGCTATAACAAACTCAGAAAGAAAATCAACTGAATTTTGATAAACCCATTTTGCTCTTCTAAAAGACTCACTGTGTAACTGATCTATTTCTTATTTTAATAACAAGCAAAACAAATTTTTAAAATCCCTTATAATTTCAAGGTTTGCTATATTTTTTAATATTTGGCATATTCTGTGTAAATACTTGTTTGTAAATGAGAATTTTTTTAAAAATAAAATATTCTTAAGTAATATTTTTTTACACCACAGTAAGTCATGTCTTAAAAGAACTCTTCTATACTTAGGTGGGTTTTTTTTATCTTTCCTCTAGCTTTGTGCAAAATCTCAAAGTTCTTCACGGTACCTTATTCTCGCGAGATTTCACCGCTTCAACTTCTCTGCAATGTAGTAAATGTGAAAGTTGACCCCACAGGTCTTAAATAGGTGCCCTTTGCTTTTATGCTAGTCATGAAAATCACAATTGTTGTAATAATTTGCTCCTAGCAGTAGTCTAGCAGCTGTCTAAATTTACAAGGTCAGTTCTAGCACAACCTAAGCCAAACTTTTTAGGGACCTCAGGGTCAGGTTTCAAATAACTGCACATTCCTACTTTAACCAAAAGCAATCCCTGAGACTCAGCACACTTTAAAGATGAATGTTCATCTCTTCTCACATTTGAAACTTCAAAGACCCAATTACTACTGGGCTGACATGGGCTGTTTCATGATATTTCCTGTGCAAAGTGCTACCTCTCTGCACTCTGTGTTTCTGATGCTTCTGTTATCACTGGTCAGTTTCTCTTCGGCAACACAAAATTCAATACCAGGTTTCCTCACTTCTTCCTTGCACTTGTTAAAAGCAATTACTGTTAGCACCCATATTTGAACTTTGAGTTCTGTTTCCGGGATTGTTTATATTCTTTGCAATGGCTACATTAATCACCAGCTATTGGGTTATCTTACAGTCAAAACTATTGGAAACACCTGGCTGGAAGATAAAAACAAAAGTAATGCTACCAAAAATATCAGGATTAAGCTCAAGATAATAATGCTATAACACTGTCCGTATGCAATTTGCTCTCAGAGAAAAACATTGCCAAGATTAATCAATTGACTAAAAGATAATGTTCATCTTGGTAACAGCAAAGCTCTTCAATGTATATTTGTGTATTTGTGTTATTGAGAGAGTTTTAGTTGCTATTTTCATTTCCATGCAGTGTTTTAAAGGTTTTTTTAAAATGGAAAAAGTGCAAAAATTTGCATCAGGCACAGAGGCAAATCACACATCTTTTGTTCACAACTTTCCTTCCTTAAGTGGGCAATTTGGACAACAAGGACTTAGCTTTCTGGTATTAAATCAAAACTTTATTATTCTTCATTTATTATTAATATTTAATTTTTTTTAACTAATCCTGTGTGATACATCATACACAGCAGACCTTGGTTAATTCATTAAACTCTGTTGATATCTGACAGAAAAGGAGAACAATCCCAGCTTGGTCAGTTCTTGAAAAGAACCATGAATTCATAGGACAGATGAGATGGGTTGGGACTGGATAGGGTGGAAAGGATAAGATTCCTTGCATAAAATACTTGCTTTTGTTTTTTCATTTTTATTTCAGTGAAATGTTATTTAATAGAATAAGGTATAATAATATAGTTTGCACTGCAATATTCACTTAAGAAATAATCAGCTATGACTTCTAAATAGTTTTAAAAGATCTGAAGACTTATAATGTATTTATGAAGCTTAAATGTAATTCAGCTGCAAAAAATTTTAAAGTTCAATTGAGTCTTAATATTAACCTGCAATCTTGAAATTGTTTGTCCTTTATAAGAAAAAAAAATTAGTGAAATCATTCCCAGTAACTTAATACCCTTAAATGGTTTATACTAAAATGGTCTGCTCTCCTTTCAGGGATTTACCTTAATGATATCATTCCAAAGGAGTCTGGTTTAGATCAAACTGGGTTAAAGATCATGACTGTCAAAAGATGATGTCACTTAGATTCCATTACTAATAAAACCAGGGGTCATTTTGAGTACAGAAACAGATTGATATTCATGTTTTCTTTACCTCTAATACCTTTAGTCATACATTAAGAAGTCATGCATTACAGAGGTAAAATTTAGCCCATTCCAGCATAGTTCAACAGCATAGTACATCAGTATCACATTTAATGTTGTTTAGCACCATTATTTCTAAACTATACTGCAAGAAACATCCAAAATCAATTTCAGTAAATGAAATCACCTTGTCTAGCAGATCCTAATGTCTACATTTTACAAAAATTAAGGATGGAGGTGCAAAAATCACATATTTATTGTATCAGTCCATACAGTTGTAAATACGAACATAGTCAGTAGAGCCAGTACTCAATACAATGACTATGGAATGTGAAGTTAGAATAAGCTAAGATAAGCTTGGAAGGCTAAAAATTTATAATGCATTTACAGTAGTTCAACAGTAATTCTTGCCTTGTCTTATCTATTTATTATTTTGTAGGTCCCTATGCTGTGCCTAGCATTTTCCAGAAACATCCAACTTTCACTTATGCCTAGAAAACATTACATACATTACAAAAAAACAGACTAAAGCTAGAATAGCAAAGTAAAGCAAGATTATCCACCTGCAATGAAGGATTGCAATTATCATTTTAAGTGAGAAACAGTAGAAGTCCAATTGAACAAAGGATTTTCCACAATGGGATACCCAAGTTGCATGAAATGGTAACTTTCAGTGAAATTTCTAAGAAGTCAAACCAAATAAAACCCTATGATTTTCATTACAGCCTTAGGTGTTGTCCTCAGCAGTCTAATGTGCAAAAGGAAAAACAGGTACCGAAGATGGAGCACTTGATGAGTGTTAAATTAGACATGTATCAAACTATGATGGAGTTTGGTCTGCATATCTAGGATCCTACTCATCAACTCCTGCTTGCCTGAGTTCATGTTTTTAACAATTAAAATCCGGATAAACCTATTGCTAGAAGTTCAGAAAAGATTCAGAACTAACCCATTCCACCTGCCAAGATTTCATTTACTTTTGTACATAGTGGTAATCTTAGTAGGAACCACTAGATGGTAGTATGACAGACAGTGCAACGACTTCTCTTCCTTGGATGTTTGTGGGCACCTCCTAAAAGATCTGCTGTTTGTTAGCTGTGACACCAGTCAGTATGAAATGCTATGGTTCTTCTCTGTGTTCATCTGTATTTGCCATTCATTGATACAGTATCTGTGAACTTAATTTAAATGTTACCTATTACCAAACATTTAATTCAGAATTATGTTGTAACATGTTCTTCCACAGCCTGTCCCCAGCTATCCAAACAGTGCTAACCATACTACTCTTTGAGTTCTCCTTTTACTCTTTCTCCTACATATTTTTCCATGCTGAATCTCCTGTGTCTGCTTTATTTTCAAAGTTTCTTTCAAATTAATTTCTGCTACACATCCTGTAAGATGTAAAAGGATTAAAAACAAACAAGAAAAAAATAGATATCCATTTGTCAAGGATGAACCATCATATTCTGAAACATGAATTTTTCCCTTATTCTCCTTTTATTTTTTGTCATACTTTTGGTATGAACTATCGCAACAAAAATCTTTCTTTGTTTCTGAGATTTCAGGATGATAACTGAACAAAAGCTAATATTAATAGAAGGATAATGTTTAGAAACAAAACTTTTCACAAGGGAATGTTGTTCTGCTCAAAATTTAGACGAGCTGTATAAATATATTTAAATGAACTCTACAATATACATTCCTAGTAAAATGTTTAACTTGCACTTAAATTCATGTGCCATATGGAGAACTGGACAAAGTTCATCCTCAGATGGATAAACCAACCTCTGGAAAAAATAAACACTGCCAGATACTTCACAGGTTGAGTCAGCTATACAACCTGTTGAAACATGTGGATTACCTGCTGAATCAGATATTTAATCTACTAAATCAAAGTTAACACCTACTGAGTCAAGCATAGCACCTAGCAAAAAACTATTAGTACAGATTTATATGTGTTGAAGTGAATTACAGTAAACACATTGCCCAAGAAATACAAAGTGAACTACGTTAGCTGTGTTATTTATTGCATTATGTTTACATGGTAACAAATGTTCTGCTGGGAGGGAATTTCCCATTCAAATAGCAAGAAATAAGGTCTTCCTTTGGTGAGTCAGGTTTTTTTATTAGATGGCACAGATTCTCGCCAATGAATTCATAGATATTCTAATATCTAAGCAGAACTTGTAGGATTAATCAGGAGGAGGGTCAGTGAGAAGACATCTGTGCAGAGTTGCTTTGCTCCCTGCTTCTTTTATTATTCTTTCCCTCATATATCATGCTGCTACACATGTAACTTCAAGGAAAAGTATGTGGGAAGAAGAAAAGGGGCTCTTGTCCAATGCAACTCATGAGAATTTGAGTTTGTAAATCCACTGTTTCAGCAGCAGATGGTTCTGCACACTATGTCTTTTCTCAAATCCTCCAGTCCTTTTACTTGTACAAGCTTGCATATGGGCTGTTTTTTTAATTTTTTCTTAGACACTTTTGGAATGAAATGTGCTACATCTATGTTGCCTTTTGCCCCTGCACAGATTTCTTTGGTGAATATTTGTGCTTTTTCAGTATTTTGGTTGACAGACCTTCTTCATCTAGAAACCAGTTGCTTTTTAATTCCATTTGTTCCTTAACGTTCTGAAGAAGATACTAATTCCACTTAGCTCTAGTATCAACAGATGTTCATTTGCTTCTTTTTTTTTTTACAACTCATAGCTTCTGATCAGGTTTCAGCATTCATTTTCTTCCACTGGTTTTGTACACAGATATCTGTAATAGGTATACTTTTCCTTTAGACCTGCCATTTCTTAGGTCACATTGTTGTCTTTTCAAAGCTGTTTCCTTTCTTCTTGATTATGGCTTTTGAGACATAGAACATGTGACTGCATTTGTGCTTTAATTTGTACCAGGAGAGCATTTTTAAATTGCCAGTTATCCCTATTTACTGTCTTTTGATTTGCATCATGCCGATGCCATGGAGCACATGAACTGAAATCTGTTTGGGTGAAACTAAATGTGGAGTATACCCAATGCACACCAGCTGCAAATGGGCTGCAGTCTATAGGACTGCCTACAGCTCATCTCCCCATTAAAATGCGTGTTGTGTGGGCATGAACACCAAGTATTTCATACTACAGATTTTGCTTCACCTGGTCCACACTACTTGCTACTGTAGATATAACAGAGACATAGATAATCCCAACTGCCTTTCACATTTTTCTCTAGCAGAAAAATAATTTAAGACCTAAACTCACACCCATATACCCCCACATATACAGAGGTGATGATTTATTGTGATTAAGAATAAATATGCTGACTCTGCACTGGGGGATAAATGTATTATCATTCTTATGTAGACAATAATAAAAAAGCTTTCTTACTTTTTAAAGATCCATGCAGGGCAGGTACAAATTCCTAAAATAATTTCACAGTGAAATAAGCCCTCCCCAAATGAGAATTCTTACTTACATATTTTGGTAAAGATAATGTAATATTGAAAGCAAGTCAGAATACAAAAAATGTCAAGATTGTCTAATTAGATTTTGAATATATCAAGCAGTAATCTATCTCAGTTTCACTGTAAGGAATGTTCCATTCTGATGCAGCACTTAACAGTTACCTCTCGGTAACAGGCATGCAGAAATAAGAAGTAAATAATATTCTTATAATTTCGGGGAGTTTGGTTTGCTTTTCTGTTGCTCTTTTCTTCTTCCATTTTGTCATTGCATAAGAAGCACAACGAAATCTTCTGAATTCTGGATTACAATCAATAAAGTAACAGTGTCTGTAAAAGGTTTTCTTGATTTAATGACCTAAGATATTTGAGTGTTTGGGCTGGTTATCAACAGCTTAACATGATAGTGGAAATAGAACACAGACTGCTACAGAAAGATTGCATGTTGTCCAGCAACCACATTATGTTTCCAGAGGATAAATTTTCATATGGCACGTAACTGTGAAACAGGTTTTACTCATTAATACATGACTTGTTACTGACCTAAAAGAAAATTGATTAGTTATTTGCACTGCACCGTGCTTGAGATACTGAGAAACAGCTGCATATGTCTTTTATCTATGGATTTGTCACACAATATTTTCTGTTCATACACACAGGATCAAAAAAATGTATTTGTTTTACCTAAAGCAAACAATGACATCCATTACGAACCTACTTCAGCTCCTCTGGTATCTTGGAATAGGCACACACTAAACACAAATTGACATATATGGTATGTCGTTCATAAAATGAAATACGTTGTCTATGGTGGCTGAACATTTCTTAAAACCACAAGATAATTACAATTACTTTACACTGAATACTCAAAGGAAGAGTACTCTCTTATCTGTTTTATAAAAACCATCAAACTGATCTAACACTGCAATACTGCGGTGCCCAAAAATTGTAAACTTCAGAAGGTTAGGTAAGTAATTATTGTAGTAAAAATGCAAACTGTTCTGCATATTAATGAAAAGTTACCTTTTATTGCTGTTAGATAAAATAGAGTCTTCATTCCTCTTGTTTTGAACAGTTAGTGTCAAATTATATCATGAGAGAAAACAGTCTCTATAATAATAAAATAATAATAATAATAATAATAATAATAATAATGAAATTACATTAATTATTAGTAGTAGCAGTAGCAGTAAGCACTGCCAAGACAGACTCATAAGAAGTTCTTACTTAAGAACTTAGAATAGAAATACACAGCAGCACAAGGGAAGTTAAATCAAAAGGACTAGTTAGGGAAAAAATGTGAGTTTGTAAGCTGAGAAGTTGCATATGTTAAAGGATTTTGTATGGGGATGATTCAGCATTGATTAGGGCTCTCCAAAGGGAAAGTGTTGCCTGGATGGAACTAGCTTTCCAGTGCACCCACTAGCACTTCACTTCCTTCCTCTTTCACTCAGTCACCCTCATAGCCTAGGTGAATTTATGGAGGTAAATGGTGACTTTGGCATAAGAACAGTTGTAATCACTGTGCTGTCCTTCTCCTCCTTCAGGCTGCCAGATGCATCTCACTCTCCTCTGCCACTGGAAAAACAAGTAGTTGCTTTTATGAGGTGACTGACAGAGACATGACCAGTGCCATGCAGCTCCCCTTGCTGGCTTCCCTGGCGCATGCCTTGTACTTCACTTTGTCCCTGGGCTCTTCCCAAATCACTCACAAAAATCTGTAAATTCAGGTGTCATGACTATAAAAAACACAGAACCATCCTGAATATGAAAGAGCAGACAACAAGTCACTACCACCTTCCACCAATTTGATCTCTGTTCTTTTGATGCCCTGCATTTTCTCAAAGTTAGTGCATTTCTTTTAAGGACTTCAGTGCCAGGGCCCTTAGCAGATCCCTCCCAGGATCTGACTGCCGGGACCTAGGGATAGCTCAGTCACAGCACAGCTGCGGGTGCCCCATCCTTGCTGGCGATGAGCAGAGGCACCCAGGCAGCACCCTGGCAGCTGTTTAGGAAACAATCCTAAACAAATTTGATGAGTTTCAGTTTGGTGGGGAAGTTAGCTTCTAAACAGGAATAAAAGACAATTGCTGAAATCTTGAACAGTCTCACACAATCAGAGATGTGCTTAACACCTGGGAGAAAAGGTACTTTTTTATTAATTAGAAGCAACGGTGAATGAGTCAAACCCCAGCTACTACGCTACCATGATGACTTTATGGTAGAAGTTTCACTTAATAGATATCTAACACCGGTTTTACTTTTTCCCCTAAAGGGCTGTATTTTGATGGAAACTGTGAAGCCAGACAGCCCTCTTTTATAATTTTTTATGTAAACATAAGAAAAAAAACAGTGAAAAGCCAGTATTTTTGCAAATGCAGTTTTGTGTCTACTGAAGTTCTCTGACATACAGCAGTGAAAATGGCATACGTGGTTGAAGCCAGAATGGACTCATTCCAGCACAATTTTATTTGGGTGGCCTATAATTACTACAGTTGTTATCACTTGACTATGCAAGGAACTTCTTAAAAGAAAAATAGTATCATGTGCAAAAAAGAGTGTAAACATATCTTTTCAGTTATAGAATAGATGAAAAACAAATCTGTAATACATCTCATTTGTAATATAAGAAACCTGTGCAAACTTCCAGGAGAAAGTTTTGTTTAAAGTGCTTTAAATCACTCTAGAACTGGAGAAAAAATTTTGCTGTGGATCAAGAGCAGGCTTTAATTGGGATTAAAAGTGGAGAATTAAGTGCACAAACTAGTGAAACTTTTTATCCTGAGAACATAGACCTGTGGTTGCTCTTATGCTGCTTGCACCTTCTCCCCAATTCTTCTCACCATATTCCTTACACAATTGTATCCCTGTGTTGGGTATTGTACTGGGAATTAAGGCAATGTACAATTTGAAGTCAACTCCAGGTTAATTTCTTGATTTGTTTTTTCTTTCTCCCTTCCAAAATTTCTTCTCTAAGAATTGCATTAAATCTCTCTATTCTTTTTGAGGATGGGAGCAAGGGAAGACATCCAGCAGATGCAGACCTAGGGTACATAGACAAATACCCACTGGGCCTGGTAATATCACTAGTGACAGAGAAATTAACCAAAATGGAGGAGCCACATGGTGATGAAACTGTATGCTTGATGCACTCTCAACACACATTCCATTCATTGGGATCAAAGTTAAAAAAAAATCAGAACATTTATGAAAAAGACACCCTTACAGGCCTCCTTCAACATATGAAAGTCAAGGCGCCCACAAAGATATCCACCCTTTTCTCTGCAGCAACTCCTCTAAAAAAAGACAGACTGTGCACACAAAGGAGGCTTTTTCTCTCAGCTTGACAGCCCACTGCATGCAGGCAGATAAAAGCATTTTGGATGCTTGCCAGGAGAGAAACCTTAAAGCAGCTTCATTAGGCAAAAGTAAGATAATCAGAGTAAATATACAATGCTGCCTTTGTTACTTAAGCTGTTTGATTGGCTGTTATGCTATTGGTTGGCCAATTAATACCCTGAGCACAGGGCACTGACAGTTCTGGGCACCTCAGGGTGCACGCAGGAGTGTCAGCATCCAATGCGTGGCAGGATTTGCAAAAATGGCTATGCATATTTCCTGCTTGTTCAGAGCTGAGAAGATATCCACCCAAGAGGTCACTCCAACATGCTAATTATGATTTGTGTATGTTAATTATGTCAATGCATGCAAAAGTGTGCAGCTCAGGAAAAAAAATAGTAATTTGTAGTAACAACCTGAGTGCTGGCCTCAGCAGTGCAAAGGGGTAGGTAGCAGAAAGGGCAAGCAGAGAAAAAAATTGTCCAGTGATGCTAATGGAGATATCTGTGACTCTGCAAGTAAAAGAGAGGTGCTAAAGAAATTCCTTAGAGAATTGCCATGAAACAGTGACTGTGGAATCAGAGAGCTGGATAAATGTTATGGAGCAGAACTGCAGAGATGAACATTAAAGCATCCTATGCTACTATAGGGCCTTTGAGCCTATCTCCACAGATGAGATGAAGATCTGTTCCCACCACTTCTGTCATTGAGATTGCAGGCCATTTGAACATTATTTCCTCAGAGAGCAAGGAAGAATGTAGCGCATATGAAATGTTTATTAAGTATTTATATTCACAGTCCCCCTTCAGCTAACCACATTCTGCAGGCAACCTCAGCCAACATAGTGCTTAACATTAAAATCCTCTACCACCCATCACAGAACCCCTCCCACCACATTCATGTAGAAGTCCATGACTGTAACAATGTCTATCTTTGTCACCAGCCTTCCAAAAACTGAAGGGAATCTTCTAAATCTGAGGGCATCTTACTATATATTTTAAACCAAGTGGCTTAAAATAAGCTACTTAAAGAGGCAGGGGAGAAGCTTGGTTGTTGTTGGTCCTATCACAGGGGACAAATGTCAGAAGGAAACTCTAAAAGCTAAATTCAGGCTGGTAGGTAAGGCACTAAAGTCCCCAACCTCCAAGGGGCAGGCAGGGACCCATAATCTCCATATATGGCAAAGAAAGAGCCTATATGAGAAAGACTTGGCTGCACCTTCATTGTGACAGAACCAAACTGTCAGCAGTGGAAACTAAAAAAGTCAATGGGGTCTCTGAAGGGGAAGTTTAACAGCAGATGACAAGCCCTGTGTAAGGCACTATAGGGTCTGCCTAGAAGGGTAATCTATGGGCTTGTGTTTCTAGGCTGCTGATTTCTTGTCGGTGTTGAATTAGGGTGTGCTCTGAACTGGCAGGTACAACTGCAGAAGTCATAGGAATGTTAAGCCCATTTCTGTGGCAATGGTTGCATCTGGCATAGCTACATCCCAGTAGTCTGTGCCTCCTTTGTCTCTGCAGCTCAGGAGGATGTAGTGGATATAGAAAATGTGCATACAGAGATGAAAAACTAAAATGATCAAGGAGATGGAGTAGCTACTTCATAAGGGCAGTTTAGCATTCTTTGTGGAGAGAAGGCTAAGGAAAGGATATGACCATGGTTTATCAATTCAAAGGGGCAGATAAACTGAAATGCAGAGCTGTTGTTCAATAAACTCAGCAATGCACGAATTCTATGGCAGTGAATAAGGTGGCACCAAGCTAGTACAAGGTGGATTTAAAATAAAATACCAGTTTTACTAGCGGTTGGAGAATAATTGGAAATTGCTACCCCAGGAGGCTGTAGTAGCAGATAGATCTGAACAAAAAAGGACCAGACAAATTGGTAAACAACAGGCTCACAGTTGGATAATAAAAACATGTTAAGATCTAACTTACAATGTTCCTAATATAGTAGCTGTAGAAGTTGGGGGAGTATGTGAGTTATGGCTTGCAAGTTGGCCAGGCCTATGCACTCTGCTTAAATAGCATCCTCTGACCTCCCCCTGACATAACACTGGGCTAGATGGACTGCTGGCCTGCCCTAGGTAGGACATTTCTCATTAACAGTGGGATCTTAGCACTCCAATGTCTGTTGTACTATGTCAATGACCAAAACAGACAGTTTAAGCTAATGCTGAGAATACCTGATCTTCACTCCAGCGGTGTAAACTTATCTGGAAGCCTTAATGTCTGAAGTTTGCCCTTGGCAGCTGTAAACATTCACCTCAGTTTCTTCAGTTTAATCCGCTTGCACCTTGTTCTACCAAGCACACTTCTCATAGATACTTACACCATGCGGATAAACTACCTGTATAGTGAACAAGAATTCAGTTATAATTTCTCAATATGAGGAGCGATGTCATCAAGCATAACGCCAATAAGACAAAAAAGATTAATTCTGTATACCTTAAACAAGTGATAGTGCTTATCTAAGACTTACTTATAGCAGTCAGCTCAGTTGGCCAAGGTATTTTATTACAGTTCTCACAGAAAGAGTGGTATGTTGGCTCCAATTCTCTGGCTAGCACAAGAGAATGAATCTGCCACTGTAGGTGAGGACTTAAGCAGCATACTATAGGTGCTCTTTGAGAGACCATATAGCACCAAAAGCTGTCAAAACTTTTTGTGAAAGTCCAGCACTTCAGTCCATTATAGAATGTTTTCCTAGACAAAACATAATCTTGAAATCAAATTGCAAATGCACTCTAATGTCCTGAAAGGCATACTAGATATAGTGATGCTATTTCACTATGTTCCTCTATTTCAAAACAGCAACCAAAGCTATGCTTATTCTCATTCAGTAAGGCCCAGTTCAAATCAATCTAAATTGAGCAGGTAACAATGTTAGATTATTTGGGTTTCAAAGATTTACTATTCACAGCATAAAGAATTATTTCCTTTTATCTCTTTTAAATTTGCTAACACTCAGAGTAATTGAGTGTCTTCTTGTTCTCACATTATGAAACTAAATTAAGAGCACCAAACAATCCATCTTCATTAAACAATTCACTAGTCAGTATATCTTAATTTTCTTTTTCTAAATTACTTAAGTTAGCTTTTTCACACCACTTTTCATGCACTATTTGCCGTGTTAGTTTCTCTATCCTGCATATTTTTTCCCATTCATTTTTTGATAATTCAAAAGGGAGGCCATCCAAGATGAATGTCTTGTTTTCATATGGTTGCTGAGTAAGAACATTACTAATTTAAAACTGAACTAGTCTTCTTTAACCTAGGTTTGCCGGCATGTGGTTTGGAAAATTTTCCATGACAGCTCTTATGGACAACTGTGTACTATCCCCAACCTTTTTTTGGACATGTTGGTGACTGAACTTTCTCCTCCCCTTCTTCCTCAGCTTGACCACATGAATGGTCAACAAAATCTTGACCTCTGCTGGAGGAAGAGAGGATAGAGGTTGGCTGTAGAGAGCAATTGGAGGAACTCAGTATCTTCCAGAGACAGGCAGAAAAGCTTGCTTTCTTCTTTTAGGTGTATTTTCCCAGAAATTCCAGTAAGTAAAATAGGAGAGGCACTGACTGAACAAGTAACTGTTCCCAACACAGTCTGTTTCTCTGGAATCAGTTCCTGATTGGTGTTATTTGCTACCCTCATAGCTGGCAAATCAAAGAGCAAGAAAATGCTTCTAAAAGTATGGAAGGACAGATGAATAATGTATTCCCAGAAACATAATACCTACTTCATACAACATTTACCCTAGCTGCAGTGAATCTAATTTTCAATCTATGTCAACAGAGCCCCACAAAGTCACTTCACTGGTGCCAAATACATAGATGATCCCCAAAATCAAGACCATTCTACTAGAATGCTTGGTTTTAAGTGCAGATATTGCCTTAGGACCCATATTACAAATATGTTGTAGGGGAAATAAGTAATAATGCCATAATTAGAAGCTACAAGTTATTAAAGCATTTGGCCATACTGGGAGCACTGTAGTATAAAAAGAGTCAAATAAGAAAGGTCATAAGGTAATTCTGTCAATCACAGTTCAGTCCCTGTCATTGAATAACTAGAAGTGGGTAATACTATATTTATGATTTCCCTATTCCTCTCCAAATAAAGATAGTCACAGTGACTGGGGACACAGAAAGGTAAACCAGAAAGGCTGCAGCAGAAGAAAACTCAGGAATGATAGCAGACTTCAGTCATAGACAGCCTGGCTAAGTATCAGGTTAGGACATGACAAACAGCAGTTCAGTATCTATCTCATCCAGAGGTACTGAAAGCACTTCTTTGGAGCAGCTAGTTAGCAAATGCAAGAGAAGACAGCTAGTGTTTGCCTGACTCCCAACACTGACTGGGGTACCATTCAAAATTTTACTACCAAAAAACTACTCTACAGTAACTGATAGACTGTAATCACACATTCATCTACTGGTGGGAGTAGGGATGAGGGGAGGTGGGACTTAATTTCAAATAGGGAAATTATCTCACGTGACAGTATATTAAAATGAAAATAGAAGGTGCATTTGAAAACGTGTAATACTTGCAGGTAGCTTGGAGATTGCTTGCTGACCACAAAACAACCCAACACAACCTTCAGAGACAGACAGTCAGTAAGGTTGTAGAACTATATGGAAAGAATTCCATGCAAGGAACAACTGAAAAGCTACAGTGTTTCAACTTGGGAAAATTATAATTAAGGATGGATAAGATCCATCCATAAGATTAAGTATGTGAACTTAATGAGTGTCTGTAAACAGATGAAGATGCTGAAAAGGGAGTAAGTTTCCTTGAAGAAGTAAAAACATGAAGCAAAACAAAAGGATCTGGTTCTTTGTGCACAGCATACAGTTACTGTATGTTACTCTTTGCCATGGGGTTTTGCAGGTGTGAAAAGTCAGTCCAGCCTTCTCTTCAAATGGTATAAGGTTTGCAGAGGAAAAATTCATTAGGAGTTTCAAAATTAACTGACAATGTGAGCTCTAGCAGTCTCTGAGCCACAAATGGTTGAAGGCCAGGGGAGAATTTGGAGAAGCTATCATAACACCTTTCCTTCTTATATCTTACCTAGACATCTGGTGTTGCCCAAGAATGATATAGAGGTAGACAGACCTTTGGTCTGATGTAGTGCAGTCATTCTTACATTTTTATGAAGAACAAATCAATAACATGAGTTGTAGCAAATTGCAGGGACCAGATGGTACTCACCTAGGAATATCAAAGGGATTAAAATATGAAAAAGATGCACTGCAGTAAGTGATTCAGTTAAAACATAAAATGACCTTGGTAGCATGGGTAGTGGCAAATAAATTTTCAGTTCATGGAAAGGTTCTCAGACTGAATTGTGGAACTTCAGACTAGAAAGCCAAATTTCCATACTGGAGAAAATGGTAGCAACTATAAATGAAAAATAGATTTGTATGTCTACGGATAGCTGTGAACATAAAGTGGAAGACACAATTTGTCTCTTGTAAGTATATTTTTGGAATTTATTCAAAGAATCAATGACCAAGTGGAAATTAGTTATCTGACACTGGTTTTTCAAGAAGTTTTTGACACTGAAACTATGTTTTCATGGACTAATAATTAAAAGATCAAAACCAGTTCATTAAAAAGTAGTTGACATTAACACTGGAAAATGTTACCACTAAGGTCCTGGGACATCCATTTATAACTTGCATAAATGATCTAAGAGAGAGAATAATTAGGTGGCAACACTGCAGGACAATGTCATGATGCTGAGTGACTGGGAGATAAAATGACAGACAATATTAATGTTGGTAAATGCAAAGTAATGTATATGGGAAAATAATCCTAACTGTTCGTATACACCAATGGGCTCTAAACTATATGTTACCACTCAGAAAATCCTGGATTTCCTGCAATTAGTTTCCTGAAAAACTCAGGACAATATACTGAGGTGCTTAGAAAAGCAAACAAATTTTAAGAGTTATAATGAAAAAAATGAAGACAAAACAGAAAACATTTTGACTGTGTTATGTAGACTACTCAATAACTTGAACACAGTTTATATTTCTAGCCCACTCACCCCAGAATTATACAGTAAGATTGTAAAGCTGCAGGGGAGGATAGTAAAGGTGTACAAAAAACTCTCTATGAGGAGTGACTAAAAAGATTTGGATTCTTCAATCCAAACTAAGAAACCACAAGTAAGGAATCCATGGAGAGGTAACTGATGAAGTACAGAATCATAAATTATAAAATAATGAGTGAAACAAGGAAGATGGGAAAGGAAGCTGCTACTTAGGTGAGGAGGCATCAAATGAGATTACCAACTGCAGGCACAAATCAAACAAAATAAGCTTCTTTTTTTTCTCATCTATTGTTCAATTGGCCTGTGGAAATCTGTTATGCTACTATAAATTCCAACAAGGAAGATGGTGGTTCTGGGGAGAAGGGAGATGATTTATGTAAATTAATGGAAGAAAAATTCCTCAAGATCTGTTACCCCTAAGTATATTCATCTCCAGATCAAAAGCTTCCTAAATGGAGGACATCCTGGAAGATTCACAAGTATCTAGGTATAAATACACTCTTTGCTTGGCCTGGTCTTACTTTTTCAGATGGAAAGGTATAAGGGTATAAGAATAGGGAAGTTGTTAAAAGAGATTATCATTCCCAAGCATTTTCAGTAACACTGCCAAAACTCAAAGAGCTGATGAATGAACTAGATTTGCTCCCATGTGATTGCTTATTCTAGAAAGGAATTATTTTTCATTTTTATTACATATCTGAAATGCTCTGTCAGTGCGGTGTGGCTTACTGCATTTTTTAAAAAGATTTCTTCAAAATGTCAGTGACTACTTTTGAATTCATTGTGATACAAACAGATTTCCTTTGGGCTTAGGTCCTTAATTTTTTGAGTCTATACAAACAGGTTTTTGGTACACTCAGTACAATTCAACTTAAAAAGAATCCTTAAAGACACTGCTAATTCTACCATTGCTTCTTCTACTGTATTACCTTTCTCTTGCTCTGTTTCCTCACTTCCCCTTCCTTTCTGAAACAGTTCCTAATTCCTGCTTCTCCATGTTTTCTCTCTCACCTCTCCACTTTTTCTACATTGCCTTTGCTTTTGGTAAATTGATTAAAAAGATAATAGTGGCAATGAAGTGTCATTATTAATAGAGGATGAAACAGTTCATACCCCTGAGTCACTGTTAGAAGTAGGCTTAAGATTTGAATGGACACTGCTGTTTTAGCTTAGGGTCTATTCACATCTCAAAGACTTCTCTGAAATCCTCAGAATTAAGAGTGCATATTTGAGTTTATTTACTTGCTTATAGAAAATGTTCTGTACTAGATGATCAAAATGCATGTAGAGGAGTAAAAGCTAACGGATGGTATATGTAACATACGGCTAACAGATTCCGCTTTCTGTATAAAAAGAGAGCTGTTAAAGGGGAGAATTTTTTTTTCCTTTGGTTAGTTTTCCTTCAAAGAAATAATAATATTAATTATCTCTGACCTGTCAGATCTTTCAGAAACAGAGTATGATATTTTAAATGTTCACCATCACCTTTGACCGCAGTAAAACAGAAACCTGAAGAAGCTCACAGTAAACATTAATTTCTCAGGATGACTTTTTAGAGAGGGAGGGAAGATTGAGTCCACAGAGTGCTCTGGAGAAAGACAGACATGTACTTTTTATAGGTCTCCATAGGAATTAGGCTATGTTGTTTTCAGGAATATAGCTAA
The DNA here is from genome assembly GCA_026212715.1 of Elanus axillaris. Classification (NCBI taxonomy): domain Eukaryota; kingdom Metazoa; phylum Chordata; class Aves; order Accipitriformes; family Accipitridae; genus Elanus; species Elanus axillaris. The sequence goes on from JANZLQ010000050.1 coordinate 14,264,156, forward strand.
ATTCCTCTTTCTTCTAGATCCATTGACAGGATGTGCAAAAATATGTGGTGAACGGAATTGATGGCTGTATTTGTAGGTTTCAGAATAGAGTCACAGATCTCTTGTCACAATTCTTTCTCTAATATTTTCTATGGATACCTACACATCACTTGAAAGTCAGCATGGCTAAAGCAGACTCCTAATCATTTATTCTTTTTACTTCAGGTCCTCCACTATTCCCCTTTCACTGTGGATGAGGAACACTGTGGCTATGTCCTTTCCTAGGATCATAGCTATTTGTGCCATCTCTGGTCGTGCCCTCTTATTAAACACTTCAGAATCAGATGGCATTTGTTTTGTAGTGTCTTTCAATATGTTTTGTCTAATAGGTCCTTCCATGTTTGTTCATGTTATTACCTTGTATCTCAACTTCTATAACAACTTTTCAAATGTCTTTTGAAAGTATTGCCTTACTAATATCCAATCAGAATTAAGATGCAAAGATCTTTTTTTTTGTATTTTTTTATTATATCTGCCTTTTTAATTGCTCTGTTCAGAAGTTAAAGTAAAGCTTCAGTTGCACCACTATGTTCAGTTTTGAACGAATTGAAAAGAGTCTGAAAGACAGCACTAAGATTGATCAGAAGGCTTATATGGAAGGACTTGATGAGTCAGTTGTTTAACCAAAAGAAGAGACATAAGATAAAAAGGCATGAAAGTCTTCAACTATGCAAAAGGTTGCTGCAAGGAGGAAAAGAAAAATCTGTTTTCCACGTTCAAGTTGGATAGGACAGGAAATAATGGGTTTCGATTGCAACAGGGAAGATTTAGGTTACTAATATGATTTTTTTTTATAGTGATCAAAGTTAGCGAAGCATTGGAACAGATTGTCTGGGAAGTCTGGGCAACTCCTCCTTTGGAGATATTTAAAAATAGGTCTGACCAATATATACCTGAGTTGATACTGGCCTTGTTGATTATGCCTTCTGGCAGGAAGGATGGATTAGATGACCTCTTCATGTAACCTTCCAGCCCTATTATGATTATAATGTTTATACTGCTAAATTTATCTGCACTCTTGAGAGCTTTGAAGACCAAGAACTAACACCTGAAATTTGATTTGATAACTGAGGAACAGTCAGCATTTAATCAAAGAAAGAAAATTGCTTGTTGAAGTGCATCTACTGTATTTAAATGTTAAAACATTGGAATCTTTTCTATATATAGGAACGTATTCCCGTGTGAAGTGTGTTACTGTAATACCCTGACTCAAAAGATAAAAAATATATGGCTCACCATGGGCACACTAGCATCTGACAAGCTGGAATACTGCCTCCTCACTATCCACAGATGAAAGAAAGTGCAGCAGCTGTTACTATTCAGGTAGCTGGTAGTGATGAAGAGCCCAGGAGGAGCCTGAGGCGGTCTACTGCCTTGACAATTGCAGGACAGATGGCCTTCGTTGTGATTTATATTACTAAATATTTCCCTCTTTCCACCTCTGTGTTGCCTGAATCTAGCATCCTTCAGGTGGTCTTCACCCAGGGTATGGCTCAGGTAATGAGGCATTACTCTAGTAAGAGGTGTAGAATTATGTACCATCAGCATGTGCGTAAGACTGTACAGGAGCTGTTGTTTAAGAGTCAGTCTTAGGTGTCTGTAAATTCATCTTTTCTATATTTCTTTAATTATGGTACATTTATTCCTTTTAGGAGTGAGATTGTTTGAGTAGCAAGTTTCAGTAAGGCAATTTCAGAACAGACAATCATTCTTTCATCCAGTCAAAAAGCTTTCTTTAAAACTTTTGCAGTAATGCTGCACTCCCAGTAGCAGAAACATGAGATTCAGCAACAGCACTTCTCAACAAACTGATGCAAAAATTTCTGAACAGTTCTGAACTGTAAAGGATGGTTTTAAGCCAAAAGTTCAAGATTCCAACCTGCTGAAATAAAAACATTTCTAAGATCTTTTTATTTGGGAGGGATGGATTAAATAGGAAAGGGAATCCATTTTTTAGTATTACGATGCTGACTAAAAATCTTCTGAATTGAAAAAATGCATTTATACTCTAGAATAATTCAGCTAAATATACTTCAGTGCCTGTAATCAAAAAAGAGAAGATAGATCACTTAATTTCAGTTTTGGCTATGAGGTAGGACAGACTGTCTTTCTAGGCCTTACCTTCACCAGATCTGCTTTTCTTTTTCTACAGATACAGAACTTGATTTATATTTGTTTTTAATTTTTCCTGTGATTCTTTAGTAAATAGTATTTACTGAGAGAAAACAATAAAAAGGATGTTTTCGTTCCTTAATGTAGATATGCATCTGAAATGTGTCAATAGCTTCTTCATGCCTTTGATCTCTTGGTTGGATATCTGTTTTCCTTAGAGTGTTCTTCAGGTTAGCGTTTTGAAAGACTCTGGGCAGATGATGCTACTCTTTCTTTTCTTTGTTGGGATTTTCAGCACAAAACATACTGTAATAGATATTTTAGATAAAACCTATATATATACTTACGTATGCATGCGTATGTATATATGTCATAGAGGAGTTTGGGAGATCATCTAGGAAGGTTAACTTCAAAGTTAGATCATGTTGCTCATGGATTTTTCAAGTTAGGTTTAGAAAATCTCCATTTCCAGTGCTTAACTATCTTTGCAATGAATTTTCTTTTCCTTATATGTAGTCAGTATTTCCCTTGCTTCAACTTGTGACTGTTACCTCTTCTATTCTGTGTGCCTGAGGAGTCTGGATCTGTCTTTTTAATAACTGCCACTTTAGATAGCTCAGTTTTAAGTACACGCATATGTATGCTTAATGATATAAACAGTTGCATAGAAGTGTTTTATGGAAGATATTTAAACTATTACATTTATGGAGAAATTACATTTTCATTCTCTACCAGATCATTGGCCATTCATGGTATATTTTTTCAAGCAGTTGTCTGTTTTCCTTGCTGTGAAGTGGGCAGACTTGACATCTGACAAAATCCTAAATTCTTCAGACGTTCAGAGGTAGTGAAAGCACCATAGAATCACAAAAAAGTTCCATCAAGAAAGTAAAGGATGCTGGCTCTTCTCTACAAGCTTTCTTGGCTGTCCCACTCTTAGCAGCTGTTTGACTTGCTGTATATATTCAGATAATACCCTTATAAATCGCTTCAGTCAATATTAAAACACAGCAAAAAAGTAAGGAGGAGGATTCAGCCTTGGAAAAAATCATTACAGTATCTAAGCAGAACAATTAGCCACGTAATAAATGTGTACAATGTAAATGTTCATGACTTATAAATACACAACTTCATTACATCCAACTAAAGTTCTAAAAAAGAGAAAGACAACACTGAAAACCAGCTTTCTTGTGGTGGGGGGGGCAGAGAACAAAGAAGGGAAGGATGGGGACTGAAGAAGGAATCATCTTTTCTAACTTTCAAACAGCCTGAAGTGTTTTGTCATCAAAATAACTGAATCATAAAAAGTCCTAGTCAGACATTATTTTTTGTCAGCTAGAGGGCCTACTTATCCATAATTGTGATTCTTTTTTTTATTAACATCAAAGGGTCTTCATTTTTATCAAAACAGAGGATCTACAGTGTTTTGTTCTACCCTCATAATATCCTGTATTCTAAAAAATATTTTTAAACTATGGCAAGGTAAGAACAAAGAATCCTCATTTTTCTTCCAATTATTTGTATACAAAAGTTCTTTTTTAGCAAGGCTTTTCAAGAGCCAACTGGAAAGTTTAAAGTAAGGACACATGAGACTTCAGAGATAATATGCTGTTTTATGCTTGGATTATGCTCATGCAGTCTGGAGCTGCACATATGTTGAACGCATGTCCTGTAAAATGTTCACTGTAAAAAAAAAATCCATACATATTTGTTTTATTATAACTAATGGCAAAAGTCAAGATATGTAGTCATTGATTCCAAATGTAGTGGCTACTGCCTAAAGTACAAATCCAACATCACTGATGAAGCCCATTTTCTGGAGAGAAGATTAAATATTATTTACTTCAATATAACTGCATTTTCACTCTGTTCTACAAAGACATTGAAAACTGTATTTCAGATATCCTGCCTGTATAGCAAACTGTGTTTGATCAGATGGCCTTTGATATTAAGATTTTTTCATCATCTATCACCCATTTAATATTTAGAATATTTAGTTTAGAATTATCAATAGACACTAAAGGCCAATAATTTCTTCTTCTTGGTGACTGACCAACAAAAGAAGAAAAAAGCAGGGTCTCAGATGGATGGAGGAAGTTTTAGAGAAGCTGGAGATTTCCTGTATGAGATTGTCAGCAGTAGAAATGAATGGATTTCTGAGACACAAACCCACAAACTTCACAAGGAAAAAAATGTAAGAGCGTATCACAAAGATAAAAAGGAGGCAGCGATCTCATTTTGATCAGGGTATAGACATAGTACACTGAAGAATATTCTGGTGAAGGCCCTAAAATAGAATCTTGTGGTGAGCAAGGTGTGTCATGCAATAACTGCAGCCTAGGAATTTTCCAGCAGGGCCAGATGCTGAAGTTAATCAGCATCCAACAGCTCACTGCTAGGCATCCCACCAGAGCCTCTCAAACATAAGCTCTCCAAACAATTTTACTATTATGTTAATAGAGGTGGTTGGTTGGTTAAAAGAATCTGAAATTGTGTTTTGTTTGGCTAAAAAGGAACAAACTATTACCCACACGATAATACTCAGTTACTCTGAGGCAACTTCAGACATCAGTGCTGCTGTTGTTGGGAGTCTGTTAGCTCTGGTTGTGATACATCCTGTGGCTCAGCTGTTTCCACCTGCTGTGGCTCTCTGCCTGAGGCTCTCAGAGCCTCTTGTAATTTCTCCCTCATGGAATTTGGATGAAGTGCTGGCTGCTTCCCTGCCAAATGTGTCTGTGTGCACTGAAGACTTGATGTGACCACAGGACCAATCTCTCAGGATACCACTATTGCATGTGACCATTGTTACTCATTACAAATATGCAGCATCTATTTCTAGGAAGTGGTGGCACCAAATACACATGATATTTAGCTTTTTATTTCACACTCTGCCACCTGATAAATCTGGAGGTCCCAAATCTTTGGCATGGCTTTTCTCACAGTACAAGCATGCTTTTTTTCATTCATTCTTTACTGAAGAAAATACTACAGTTAACCCCTGTATTTCAGCAGTGCTGTATTGTATTTTGAGAACAGAATATGACTATGTAGCCTTTTTGGTATGTTTCTTACTCTGCCATCAATCTTCAGAAACCCATTAGATCAGAGATAACAAAGACTATGTTTAATATTTTACAATAGATATTCTGAAACATTTTGCAAGTACCTGCAAGAAACATTCCATAGTTATCTGAGAGATGGGATAGAGACATAGAAAATGGTTGTCTTTTTTTTTTTTTTTTTCTTAACACAACTGTAAAAGACTGGGAACTTCAATTCTCCTTCCTCTGTAAAATACTCAGGCTTCATACTTGTACAGACAAACGTCACTCTGATTTCCCACACTTGACATCACATATTTATGCAAGTTCTGTAGTTCTGTGGCATCTGTTGAACTTCAGCCATCTGGACTCATGTTCTAGCCTTAGGCATCCATAACCTAACAATATTTAGCGCATCTCTTTCCATATAGAAATTCATTTGGCATTTTCTGAATTGCTGTTTTGAGCAAAGGTCTAGTAGAGCTCTACTAGAACTTTGCTCAAAACAGCAATTCAGAAGATGCCAACTAAAGGAAAGTTTGTAGTAAAGGTTTTCCTTTCAGATCAGTCACCTGTAAAGTCTATTTCAAATTTATACTGATGTATTCCACTTTTCAGTTAGCTTGAAGATAGTACACAGATAATATGGTATGTGCTCTCGCTCTGTAAACTGTAAATCAGCACATAGATATAAAAGCTACTTCTGGACTTTTCTGAAATCATCTATCATAATGGTTACTTCAGGACACTCAAGTGCTACACTGTCAAATGGATTGACACCATGAGTTAGGAGGTTTGAATAATCTGGGAAAGAGCAAGTTGTTATATCACTTCATGGTATCACGCATGTCACATAGCCACTAGGAAGTAATACAAGACTTTAGAGTTCCTTAAATTTGAATATTCTATTGTGGCAACCAATGCCTACCTTTGAGTCAGAATTTTGATCTAACATTTCATTAGGCTGCATGATATTTATTCCTCTATTCTTTCCAGCACAGCAAATGAGTATATCACACCACATATCTAGCTCATAGCTGTTCCGTCATATGATATACAGAAGACTGAACCTTATACCAAGTTATTCAGTATTTTTAAGCATATCACTGTCAGGTTTTCACCCGTTTTCAGATAATTTAGACATGTTAGGCAAACAGCTTTGAATTTAAAATTCTGTTAATGCAATAATTGCCCTTGCATTTCAGTCTGGTGAAGTGCCTAATGAAGAACAAGCACTCAAAGTGATTTTTTTGTCTTACATATTTTGTTCTTGGAATATAACTCTTGTCATATGAGAGCAGAAGGAATCTCAGCAGCTCTGTGATAATTCAGATCCCCACCCTTCGAGTCCTTGTTTTCTCACACTGTCACCAAATTATCTATGGCCGTTTTGAATCTGTGTCTTCCACAGCAGGATCTCAATTTTTCTGTAGCTAATATGTAAATAACCACTTTCTTGTGCTTATTCTTCTTTCGATACTTTTTTCAAAAGTACCTCCTCTGGAAAACAAACATAATGGCACTCTTAAAATGGTTATGATTATTGGTAAAAAAAATTCTTAGCCAATCTAAGCCTCCAGTCATCACAGGTACAGTTAACACAGAATGAAATAATGTAAGATCTTGGATGACTATGTTCAAAAAATTTTTTTCTTCCTTAGGAACTAGTAGACAGCAGTCCAGGATGGACATGTGGGTCCATGAAGAGATGCTTGTAGCAGCTCCAAATCAGTGTAATTGGAACACAGTTTCCAGCCAGGACATTAAATACAATGAAATTGTCTGTGAATCTTCATGGGTATTCATGAACTGAATGTAATTGCAGAGAAATCATTTGGACCAGGTTCTACTTTGTTTGAGATACTGTTATCTGCTCCTCCGTCCCCATCAAGAAAGGTATGCCTTTTTCTCTGTAGAGACATTTGGATAACATTTTGGTTCAGCCTAGTTGAACTGATGCTTGTGAACACTTCTTATGACCTCCAGCAATCTTTCCAAGCATAGCAATGTCATCCAGGCAATTCTGGGGTCCAGCCTGCCTGCAGAGAATCATGGATATCAGTCCGCAAAAGCACTGGTTGCAAAATACATATATACATAGCATTTTTTACACTTATTGGACTATTTATTCTACAAGGTCTTTGTTCTCACACAAAGCCATGCAGAAATCCATGATCTTTAGACAGAATTAATCACATATTATTTCAATAGCTCATTTGGTGTGCAGATATGGGATCTGGGGAGATTGCTTTGGGTTTTTTTCACCAGTGTAGCAAAAATATTAACAGTGCACTTTTACAGAGCACCTTTGACTGCCATTATTCATGTTCAAAACAGAACCCACTCTCCTGGAGACATCACATATTTTATATTGGGGTCTATGATAATGCCAGAAGATAATGTCTATCCTTTCCCTAAAGTTTGCATTTCTCTTTTAGGATCATAATAATTTTCAGGTTTTGTGTGGATTCTCATCAACAGCACAGTTTTCCTTGTCTGTTAAGAGTTTCTCAACCTTATAGCTTTACCAGTGTAGAATCACTGCCAGTTTCCTCAGCCTCTGCTCTAAAACCCAAACTTTTCTAATTCCAGCCAAGTCGCAACAGTTACAGTAGGCCTGACTCAAGCAGTAAGTGTTCCCTAATGCATGGTATTACTGTAATCATAAGTCATATGCCATGTTCTATGGCCATTTTAGCTTCTAAAGTTGCATGGGAGAATCAGCTTCCTTGCAACAGTTTCTCAGACCAGGTCTGTGTTGACAAAACTTAAAGCATTCAGCTAAGGTGAGTCCTTTACACAAGGGAAGAAAAAAATGAACATGAATGAAACAATATTTAACACCTGCAAAGAGTGAGTAGAAAGTACATGCTGGTTTCTGCTCCAAGACAATGTACAAGCAGCAACACTCATTCCTCAAAGAGCTGTGTTGCAAATTACAAGTTTTTTGTTTTCCAACACTGATCCAAGTACTATAAGGTATTGTAGGCATGCCTTGGAGCTGCAGAAACAATATGTCCTGATGTGGGAGACAGAGGGATTTCTTTTTTATCACCAATTTGTCCTGCCCAATGGAGGTGTGCATCAACTTCTGGTAATTTAAAGGACTGCACAGGAAAAAAGATTGCAACAGCCCAGCATGGCCCCAGGGACAGGGTACACACCACGAAGCTACACGCGTACAGGAATGCCTTTTTCCCTTCACTTCAGAACAAATAGGCAGTGCCCTCTACTGTCCAGCACCAATACTACAGCACACACCTCACGTCGGATTAGTTTACAGAAGTGAAAATGATGATCCAGTGCAAGGGCATAGACCTTCGTTTCCTTTGCGCTCTAGTTGTCCTACATTTTTCCGTGGAATCAGGCTTTCCTGTGCATCAGCAAAGCTGTTCTTTTGCCAAGTTTGACCCATATTATCGTACCATGTCAAAAACTATAACATTTTTGATGTCACAGCCTCTTCTGAGTCTAATGTGAAGTACATGTATTTGGACTTTGTGTAAGGTGTTCCAACTTTTAAGTGATCTCCATGCGTGTTTTTTTCCTAAACAAGGTAACAATTTTTAATGGTCTATAACATCATCCCAAACCCAGTATTCACCATCCTCATGTCTTTGCACTAAATACAGATTAGTGTAAAAAGCTTCCTCTTGCTAGTGTAGTAGAAGCAACTAGGAATATGGCTCAGCCATCTTGTAATGGTAACAATTATTTTCTCTGACTTCCTATCCTCAGCAGTTCTGATAATCATAATCTATAATTAATGATATTTTTTTTATTGATTAGCCTGACATACACAAAGCAGTTCTGGACTTAGCTGCGTACCAAAGTTCATTATCGAGTGGCCAAGAGAACACATATACAAGCATCTCAGCTTCCCCAGCTTTGTGTTCATTGTGCTGATCTGAGATTTGTGCTTTCGAGATGGGTTGGCAGGTCCCATATGACAATGACAGTAATCTGTATATGGTTGATGTCAACTAAGACACATCTTCTCTGTAAGCTGGTAAGCTTTTTCTGCATCTGTATTTAGGCCAAGGTCTCCTTTTCTCCTTTAATGAATGGCTCTGCAGTGTTAGTTATATACTTGATATGGCAACTTATGGTCTGTAGTTTTCATTCCTTAATTTCACAACAGTTTTGTCAACATCTTCATTAAAGACATTCATGAGCTACTCTGTTTTATGTTTATTGCCATAGTATCTCACAAATAAGGTTCCTTAATCTTCACTTAAGTAATTAATACTTTTTAACCCATTTCAGTGGAAAGCTTTGCATAGCAGCATGATTCGGTGCTGGTTTGGGTAAATAACTAGCACTAATTAGTCACACATTTCTCTACATTGTTTTGTGCTCCACTGCAGTTTCGATCATCTTCCTGGTTGGGTAGGAATGCCTTTATGGTGGTCTCGCTTCTCACCCTGCCATGGATTTCCCCATATATGTTGTTGTTAGGTGAAGACTTTTGTACTTGGCTTGTCTCCATTCAGACTAGCCATTTGACTCTCCTCAAAGATGCCCCCAAAATACAGATATTTTCCCCTGCCCCAGCTAGAAAACCAAACTATCAGTACCTTCTACACCATTCATATTTTCCAGTGAAATACCTTAGTTGCCATCTACACCCTTACGACAGTGGGAACAGTGTCTACCTGATTAGAAGAATGAAACTGCATATCATTATCCCTTCAAAGTCATTGGTGAAAACCTGCCTTTGATATAGCAAAATATTTAGTATCAGTTCCGAATATTTTCTGCTTGGTAGTGTAAGAAACTTAAGTATAAGTGAGCATTTCCATGTTATTTACATCTTGCTCTTGTCAATCTGTGTGTAAGCAAAGGCTTTCATGTCTTTGTCTCCTAAAGTGTCTCTTGTTGCATAAGACCTTCCCCAGGCCCAGTCTTGAGACTCTGATTCTTCAAGAGTGATTCTACAAGCCATTTTATTTTGATTTAGGATCTCTAAAGTCATAATGTACCTTGATTTGTCAAATTATCCCAATCAATCTTGTTTCCACAGTAATGAATTGGCTTAATGATAAAAAAGAGAAAAGACCTGCATTAAGCAAGACATACAGTTAGAATTTTAGATGCAAATTTGTAAACAAAAAAGTAAGTAAAACACACAAAAAAATCCAAGCTCGTATTGTACAAGGCTGTTTTTTAGATGGCTCAGGATATGTCTCCTAAAATTCCTCCTGTATGTCCTACCTTCAAAAACTGGGGCATCCAGCATTCACAGAATAATCCTTCCTGCCTTTAAAGCATTGATAGTTTCCTTTTGCTGTGTGATATGGTGTCTAGAAGTAGCAATAGATCTGGATGCAATATTTTTAAAAGTGAGATCACTAGATTTACACTGTGATTTCCTGTGTTTTCTCTTCTGTTTCTAATAATCCTTCACATCTTAGGCGTTTACTTGTCAGATGAAGTGAACATTAAATTGATGTTTTTAAAGCACTATCCACAATAACTCTGAGACTTCTTTCTTCGGTGGTAATAATTTTGGGTCCCTCACTCTGTGTGTACTGTTGGGCTTATGTTTCCTTGTATAATTTACCGATCATTTATCAGTATTTCTTCTATTGTTTTACCACTGTTATTCAGTATCACAAGATCTGAAACTTTGCCACCTTTGTTATTCCTTTTTCTAGACCTATAGTTGCCTAGATCACTCTTTGAGGCCCTTTTAAAATTTTTGTTTGTCAATTTCCATTGCTATGACACTAAGGCTGGTAGATTTTGAGTGAGCTTCTTCTCATCTAATGACCAGGTTTTAGGGAACCATTTGCTCAGAAATTAATGCTGTGTTCATCTTCTGCTGACATGTTTTCCACAGGCACTCTGAAAAAAATTTCTTGCAGCCAGTGATGATACTCTCAGAATCTGGGCATAATTGCTGACACTAGCAATTTTTTCAACTGCAAGAATCTGCTCTGGTTTGTGATGTTTACCACAGAACAAGCTCAGTGCCCTGTCTTTTATCAACTGGTATCCAGTGTCCTTTCTTGCATAGGTCCTTCTTCTCTGTCATGCCATGACATCAGAGCAATGTAAAGCTTTCAAAAGATTCACACTAAACTGGGTGGACTTCTGGTGCTTGGCAAACTGTAACTGCTTTATTTCTAATTATCTCTGAGGTAATTACACAAATACAATCCAACCTCTGGATCCCACACCATGGCAAGGCTACTCTTCCACATCAGATCAGATGCACATTTTTCACTATTTCTTGTATGCTCTACCTTTTTATGAATTTCTGTACCGGGTGCAGGTGCCTAGGCACCGGCAGTGAGAGGCTGCTGGTCGGCCTCTGTGAGGAGAGGCCAGGGCTGCCCTCTGGTGCCAGACACTTCCAGCTGGTTCCAACCGGTTCCAGCCAATTCCAACAGACCCACCACAGGACACAGCTGAGCCCCTCAGCCAAACTGGTGGTACCTCTGGGAAAAGGCAAAAAATGCTAGACAGGCAGAGGGAGTGGAACAAACAGAGTGAGAAGCAGCAAAGGGAAAACCAAGGTCAGAGGAGGAGGAAGAGGATGAGGAGGAGGAGATGCTCCATGGGACCAGACTATTCATGGCAGACTGTGGAGGACCTGCACTGGAGCAGGTGGATATTCTTGACAGGAGCTGTGGCCTGTGTACAGCTCACACGTGAGCCAAGGAAAAGCGTGAGGAAGAAAGAGCAGAAAGAAACTGTCACGTACTAAGTATCACCCCCATGCTCTATCCCCCTTGGGCAGCTCGGGGCAGGGGTTGGCTCGTAGAGGAGTCTGGACTGAAGGTGTGAAGTTGAGTCTGAGAAAGGGGGTGAGAAAGATGTTGTTTTAATGTTTCTATTTTTGTTTACCACTACCAGAAAAATATCTATTTTAATTGTCAATACATTCATTAACCCTGAGTCAAGTCTGTTTTGCCCATGAGGGTAACTGATAAACAATATCCCTGTCTTTACCTTGACCCATGAGCTTTCTCACTCCCATTCTTCTTATTTTGTCCCTGTCCCATCCTACTGGGGTGGGAGTGAGAAAGGAGCTAGATGGGCATTTGTTTGGTTATCCCACCACAATTTCTCTTAAACTTACATTTTTACTTGGCTCAGACAGAAAACTATTTAGTAAAATGCCATCTTACTTAATGGGCAGCTACTGCTTCCAAACACAGACTGCAAATTTATTTAAGTAATCCTACTTCCCTCATCTTTGGTGATTTTTTTCCCTTCCAGTCACCTACCCCCACAAGCATGAGTGATGGAGATGATGATCATGGGCAATTTGGGTCATGGCTAGTTCTGTGTAACTAGTAAGCCTCCCCTGTCTGACATGGATGCTGGCCACGAGTCAGACTTTTTTGGAATATATGAACATGCATATTTCCTGCACCATTTGGGAAACAAGCACAACATATTTTCATGGCACCTAATTTGAGACATGTGCAAACACTGGTCTGGGGCATGTATATATATATAACCTAGTAGGAAGTAGCTGAAGAAAATTGTCTCTAATGTTACGTGCTACATATTTAAAGAGAAGCTGAAGATTTTAAGTGACTGTAAACAACAGATTTCCACCATAGTCCACCTGCTACAAGAAGATAGCCCAGCAAGGAGATCTAACTGAGAGGGGTTGAGTCTGGAAGTGTAGCATTGGTATTCTGGTAGCATGTAAATGTGACAGAACACAAGACGTAAGATATTTGACAACTAGCATACAAGAAGCTGTCAGCAGTACTACATATAGTGAAGAAAGATGGTTTAAGTCTAAGTTCCTTCAAAACCAGCCTGTTTTTTGCCATGGCATATAACTTTGGATACCTTATGAGTAATGGAAGGATTATACCTTAGAAGCTGTTGATCTAGTGAAACTGTCCAAAGCAAATCAAAATGGAAATCTAAATTTGACTGGATATTACTGGTATCTTGTGTTTGTTCACTGTTGGGCATATTTTCTGCAGTCTTAGTCCTGCAGTGGACTTCTTGCTATTGGAAAACCTTATAGAAAAATGGGTATTTTCTCTGGCCAGCAAATGTTACAGATTTCTGACCTTGCAGAAGACCTAACAAGGCCTAACAAGGCATTCAGTGGATGGGCACAGTACAGCAGAAGAAGCTGTTTCAAACCTGCTGAGTTATGGGTTGCTCATTTGAGACATTAGCTATCAGATCTCAAAACTGTTGTGGGTGAGGCAGCCACTCCCATCTAGTTAGCAGCTGTGAGAGGTACCACAACAGCAAAAGAAGAGTAGCAATAGAGCAACATCACTTGTTCAGGGAGGTGGGGTTTGTGTACCTGGCCCTGTGACAGGAATTGTGGGGAAAGGGTTGAGAAGCTACTCGGGAGTAGCTAATAAATTAAGGAATATAACAAGAGAGGCATTCAGGCAAAAGGGTAAACTGCCTGGAAAGCTGAAGATTGCTCTTAAGGAGCTAAGCAACAGCAGGAGGAAGACCAGAAGCTTTACAATGATGGCTGAGAAGAGACAAGACACAGATAAGACATTCAAATAATCACAGCTGGATTTCTGAAGAGTGCATCTTTATAATGCTTAGAGACAAGAATAACACTAAAATAGTAAAATTCTGCAAAAGCAGTTCTTTTTAATAACCAGGTTTGATTTTCAAGTAATAATAGTTGAACACAAGTTCTGAAAGGGTTTTTTTTTCAGAATGTGAAGTATTTTTAAATAACCAGTTCCTAAACTGTCAAGATTCAGATATAGCTAAATATCTTGAGAATTATCATCTTAAGCCCCACAGTGAACATTAGTAACTATTTTCATTTAAATTAGGTAGTCATTGCCACCTTTATGATCCTATAAATGAGTAGCAGCTCTAGCTCTCTAATCTACAAATATGTATTCCCTTGCAATTTTTATCACTCTGAAATTGAAAAGGTCCCCACCAATTTCGAATGCAATGGATGGAGGTCTTCACTTCCATAGCTTCAGTTGAATAATTCTGTTCTATATAGCACTAGGCCAGTTTGCTTCATCCTGCTAAAGTCACAAAGTGATGTGACTGTACATGTTATATAATGTAAATATTAAAGAGTGACGTCAGAAATCTCTATAGGAACAGGTAACACCAAAAGAGCTGATGTTGTGACTGCAACATTCTCAATCTTTAAGAACTTATTTTTTCTTGTACCAATTATTTTCACATTAACTTTAGTTTCTTATAATAAAAAACTGTTGAACAATGTTATTTTGAATGTTTAAGTATGGTTTGAAAAAGGAATTAGGGAAAATACAAGATAACAATGCTCTGTAAATACTTAAATATGATTGAAAGAAACCCTTGCATTTTCATCATGTAATAATGCTCCTATTAAATCAACTTACTTATAGAGTAACTGATTTATGAAATCATGCTAATGACATACCAAATTAACATAGACAGTTGGTGTATATTTTACTAGACAAGAGTTTTCATTTATTTCCCATCTGAAGTGCCAAAATTTGTCAGCATCATTTCATGCATTTGGAAAGCTGTTCTTTCAACTGTACATACACATACAATATACTACAGGAATTGAAAGCAGACATTTAAGACTGACTTATTCCTCTGAACCAACTAGAGGTGTTTCTAAAGTGTACATTTCATCAAATAAGAAAATCAACCAGCCTGAATAATGTAAATGTTGCCTAGAAGCACATGCTCACAAAAGGCAGCTAATATAATGAAGATCCTCATAATGAAAGATGGTTATAACAGTTCTGTAAATTTACTCAGATTTTTTTGTGCATTTCATTTTTCCTGCACTCACATTATTTTCTGTTCCACTTCATATATGTACTTCAACTTTTTGAGCTCGTCAGTATATTTCAGTATATTTCATATACTGAAATATGAGAAGAGATTAAAATTATTTAAGATTCAGCCATTAACCATACAGTAAGGTTTCATGGGTTCTTGTCCTAGAAATGAAATGTTAGCCGTCTCTTGTCAGTTACTCTTTGATGTTTTACACACATACACAGAATAATAAAGATGTATTGATTGACTTCTGTTGAGGTTAACCTTAAGATTTGTTACACTGAGCAGTGTGCACTGACTTAGTCAAGACAAGGAAGGAGAATCAATCTCTTATTTTCATCAAAATATCAAGACATTTCTAGATAGACACATAATTTACTTATAAACATATTTGGAACTCAGTTTTGTAATGAATGAAAATCAAGAGGTAGAAATATAATCTTTTTCTGACAGTTTAAAGAAAGCAGTAAAAATATTTATGCACTAATGAATGGCTTGCCAAGAATTAATTCCATTTCAGGGAAACTGAACATTTGTGTGTGATGACTGTCCCAAAATAGAGTTTTATGGCCTTTGAAAGTGAAAAAAAACAAAACTTATGACAATACTTCATGGTTTTTATATGCTCCAAAGTTTTCTACTGAGCTGTAAGGTTAGTAAGAAACAAACAGAAAACATCTACGTTAAATGAGAGTAGGATTAGTCCCTTCTTTGAAATTTAAAAAAAAAAAAAGAAAAGAAAAAAAATCATGTATCTGAACAAGTAAGAAAAATCACTTGCTGGAAGTCATTCTAGGTCTGATAATTTAACAAAAAATTAAAAAAAAAAAAATCAAACCACACACTGGGCTTCACTCCACTTTTTCATTCACCATATATTTACTTCAATCAGTTAATTCAATGTATAAAGTTAATTTTCTGCATGAAAGTCAGTGGAGTTGGGGGAACTGTAAAAGAAGATCTGATCATGTTTAAAACACTTACAATTCATTACTATGCCTATAAGAAAGAATAAATATTTTTTAGGGTTCTAGTAAAATTAAAAATCAGCACCAAAATTCCTTATACATCTGTTTTACTAAGCCTTTCTTCTCCAGGATTTATAATGGAGTCACAAGCAGTTATTAATAATTCTACAAATACAAATCTGTAATTATTAGGCACCTAGGTTAGGATCCTTGGTTAGCACCTCTCAGCTCAGAGCAGAAGTCCAACCCCATCTCCCATCTACTTGATGAGCATGCCATAATCACTAAACAAATGGGGTTTGCCTTCTTTTGCCATATGAATAACTAACATTTTGTACCTGATTTCTCTGAATTTGTTTCCCAGCTTATTGTTTTCAGAAGGCAAGACTGTCTTACTTCATTTTTAAAGAAAAGATGCACAAGCCTACTGTCACAATGGGATACCAAGCCACCAATCCCGTATTAACAGAGCCCTGCATAAATACTCTTGAGTCAAGCAACTCAGGTGTTTCAGTAGCCCATCTGTCCTCAGTGTCTTTTCCTGCCTAACATGAGGGGATTCTTTACTCAACTTGTGCATGTCTCTGGGTTTCCCTCCTGCACTGTCAGGGATGCCAACTGGATTACATTTCAGTTGGCAGAGGAAAGAGCATCTATCACTTTAGGTTTTCTTATGTGTAATATTTTTTGCCTCTGACACATCTGAAAATAAATTTTATCCCTCTTTGCTGACCAGCAGATGGAAAGAGTCTTCCACCTGGCAGCATCACACTTTTCTGACAGTCACAGATGCCTGCTCGGCACATATTTATTGTGAATGGATTTCTCTTACTGTCTTGTTGGATGCATTATGCTCTGGAAAACAAAGGAGGAATTATCAGGGGTATCTGGACCTAAATGGATGATAATCAGTAACTGCAAAAAATAGATAGAGCACAGGAAAAAAGATAAAATGAATTCATTGTAAAAAGGTAATTCTACAATGTCTCCGTTTCCTGAGATATGAGTAAATTATGGTATAGGGAGAACAAACATACTGTTAAAAACCTGTGTATTTAGAATTTGTATCCCTTTATGCCCAGATTTTAAACTGTAGATAAAGTGTGTATGGAGCTAAAAATGTGTGTCCTGAAGACTGCAACTACTAGTTGGTATAGGTATGTATGCACAGAAAAGAAAAATAGGGAAATGGCTGGAGAGAGAAGTAAAAGGTACCTCACCTTCAGATACAAACTTTGCACTTGAGGAATCTAGTGATCCAGAAACACTCAGATCCCTCTGAACACAAATCTTTTCTGGATCATAATTACATCAGGGAATTTCTCCCTGGTCTCACTGTACTAGACATCGCTCCCATTTACCTAGCACCACTTAGTGAGGATGTACCTTTCCGTCCTCCCTACCCAAAGCCTCATCTCGGAAAACTCTGTAAAATTTGAGCAAGTGGAACTTCTTTCTGAGGGCAGGCTCGTTCTTTTGTAACTTCCTTTCACTTTTTAATATAACAGCATTAAGGGAAGCATACATTCTTCTTACATGTACATCTTGAACAGCAGAAACCTCATACCTGTGCTTCAGCATTATAGCAGAGATACCAAAGCATGGACTGGACTATAAAAATCCTTAACAACAGTTTTTGGAGAATGCAGATAAGTCTGTTTGTTAGCCATAGAGTTAATAATACAATATTTTACCAATGTTCATCCATTTCCCACTACTGCTGAAGAATAGGCCAGAAGATTAAGGAAGACAAAATTGTAAACTAAAAAAACCTGAAGGTTGCTGCTTGGATCTTTTATATAGCCATTTACTAAAAACAAAGAAGTAGGGGCTCCAAAAGAAGCTTCAATTCCCTCTTCCCATAGAAAAGAGAGGTTGGATAAGAGAAGGGGAATGTTGGTGGGTTTCCCCTTTGAAAGTAGAATATACATCTTCATGAATCACAGCTTTCACACACCACTTCCTTTATATTTTTGACAGAGGTCCTGCTAGGATCTTCATCTCACAATGCCCTGGTATAATCAGGACTTTATCAGGAATTTATCATCTCCCCTTTTGGACTATGGTTACAGATTTTCTTTTCTCTGGACACCTTGCTGACTTAATACTTAGAGGGGTAACGGGAAAAAATTTCTCCATCCTCTGAGGATTTCTGAGATTTCCCATCCTACATGTATCTCAAAAACTGAAATCCCTAAGTTCCAAAAAATAATTGAGATGGCATGAATTAAAATATTTTTAATGTTACATTTTTGCATCAGCCTAGAAATGCTTAATTATTTTTAATAGTGAATTAATGTAAATTTCTCAACAGTAGTAATTTTGGAAAAAAATCTTGATTCTTTTCATTTTCTTTTTGAACATGAATATTTTTATACATTCTAACATTCATTCCATTTAAATTCACACTTGCAAATAAATGGTGACAGCTGTGACAAGAAAATATTTTTCCATTGGAGGGAAAAATTAAAAAATCATTAAAAGAAATCCAAATGATCTTTTGAGAAAAAGTACAATATGCTATTATGCTAGTGTGCTGGTGCTTCTGTTGTCAGAGAAAGTCTAGATGCATAGGTGGTGGTATGTAAACAGGTACATTTGGCTTGCTAGTTTACACTGCTGCTCAAAGACTCTATAAAGATGTCGATCCCTGAAGAATAATTACAAGTTCAGCTGTGTTGTTTGCCTGACTTCAGTAGGTTGTTCTGCACTTCCAATTTTTTTTCTTTTATCTTATGTTTGCAGCCTATTTCAGCTTTTCTTCCTCTGCCTGTATCTTGTTTCTTGTCCTCTTTTAGTTCTGCTTTCCTATTCCTGTCCTAGCTCCCAGTCTCCATTCGTTCATCCACACCTCAACTTCCAACACAACACATAATGAATTTCATTTTCAAGAACAGAAAAAAACCTCAGCGTCATGGCACTGGAAATATTTGTACAAAAGCTACAAAGCAGGTAGCTTAAAAAAAAAAAAAAAAAAAAAAAAAAAAGCACTACCAAAAAAACCCCAACCAGAAATCAAAGAAAAATTCCAAAAGGAGATTAATTTGAAATCTTATTTCTTGAGGGTCTTACTCACATGTTTGAATGCTTTGAAGTGTCAACATTATTTACTGTAGTACCATAGCTAGTGGGTGTAAGTATCCTGTTGGGTCCAAATGAGAAAAGGCAAAGCTTTTCAACCTGTGCTTTAAACCTGCCTGTGACTTACATTGTCCTACAGCAAAGAAGGGAGTGGGCAAGGTGATTGCTTTGGAATTGCTTCCTGGTGATACTCTGGGCATAGAGAAATTGCCTATTAACACTTACTCTGGCAGACCCTAAACTCTGTCTGGCCTTTTAATACTTAGAAAACCTTATGTGTGTGTGTGTGTGTGTACACAAACATTATATATATGTATATTTACATATATATGTATACACACACATACTCACAAACTCAAGCATGCATATACTGTGTGTTTAGGGTACTTGCAAGTCTTTTACTGTTGCTAAGTTAAGATAAATACCTCAGCATTATAACGAAAGAGCCTTTCAATTATGTGTATCAGCAGTAGTTAGTTATAAACAAGAATGCAAACCGTGTGCAATGTCTATTCAAGACATAGTACAATGCCAGGACCTTATTAATAGAAATAAATATCAGAGGTAAAAATAAACTATTGTCTGTGCACCCACCCTAAAGACATGAGATGTATTGGGTTTTGGAGATTTTTGTCAGATCTTGTGAGATCCTCTAGAAGCAGTCAGGGTAATGTGCAGTTCCTGAATGCCTTTTAAGACTTCGCAGTCTACAAGTGCCCCTCTGCTCCCGCTTCTCCCTTCCTCTTCGTCTGCCCCCACTTCCCTCCTGTCTCAGGAAAAGTGTACTCCAGCCTTCACTGGCTAGAAGCAGATAAAACTGACATATGGTCAGTAGTATTTTAGGGCCTGCAAGTTGTGGTGAATATTCAGCTTTTGCCTTTCTTTTTTTTTTTAGCTTCAAAGAGAGTTGTTTTTCTATCTCTCTATGGCCATCTTACTATCATTCATGCAAGGCAAGAAAGACAGGGATGATCCAAACATTCAGGATTTTCTTCTCTTCTTTGACAGGCAGTAATGCTGTTCCTAAGTGCTGCCACATTTCACCCACAGAAAAGAATCTTTTCTGACCTGCATGACTGTCAAAAACGGACACATACGAATGAGCCCTGTGTAGGCTGAGAACTGCAATATCAAAGCACCATTATTTACACACCCTACCTGAAAACACTGGTCCTAGGCACCCCTCGCCCTGTCTCCTGCTTAGTTTAACCCCAGGCCACACAGCATGGCTCACTAATTGTGGAATGCTGTTTTGAATACAAGGTTCAAATAGCAAATTTAAACTGTAGATTTAATCTTCCGAGAACTGTTGAGATGTATGTAATTTTCTTCCACAAAAGCTGAACAAAGAGATGGTATAACATTATGATTGTGTAAATCTTCTTTCAACACCTCCATTGTACAAAGTGTAGTTGCAGTGATTGAATAGCAACAAACAAAAGTCTCTCTTCAATTAAACGTCTGTGACTCACAAACACACAGAAAGCTTCATCTAACACATCTGCTATAATTAGATTCCTCCTTTAAGGTAAAGTGCTTTTGTTTTAAATCATATTTGGAATAAAACCTGAAAAAAACAAGTGATAAAGATCAGATATCTGTTTTGTTCTGATTCATTCCTTTAAAAAGTCAGATTTTTTTATTGGAGTTGTTTAAATCTAGCTATAGAATTACACACACACACAAAAATTAAAAATAGCATGGAATTTTGCTGCTATCACATAGCTATCCTTCACAATTCAGCACCTATAATCAATTGATATGCAGTAGGCAAATGACAGTCTGTAAGTTATAAAGTACTCCAGCAGTGGTAGCTAGGGGGGAAAAATCAGTATGTTGCCATTTTCAACAATTGAACAAATTTAGTGGAAGCTTAAAATAACTTTCAGATGAGAAGTAGACATAAAGCATAGTAAGAAAACCTGTAAAATATTCATTGTGCAGCACCATTCAAAGGCAGTGGGACATCAGTATTCATTGTTCAGTATTAAATATAATAAATATAGCTATTCTGTAACAGAAAGATTAGCTTTATGTGTAAAAAAGATAGCATAGGATGTTATCCTCGAGGCCTTAATATGCCACATTCTTTCACATATAGACATGCAAATCTGCACGCAGGCAGTGCAGAACCTTCAGTTTTAAGAGTTATTCTGTTAAAATTGGACCAGTGTGCCAGATATTCCTTCGCATGAAGAAATGAGGGGGGCAAAGTGATGTGCTCCCCTAACCCAGGAGAGATGCTGTTATACCTGTATTACATTCCTGAGACTTTTCCTTCACCCATTGCTCCAAGCAGCCTTGGCTAGCTCTCATGTTTATATGGCAATGCTGCAAGATTTACAACCATGGATTGAAAAGATAGAGGACAGGCTGACCTCACACATATGCAAACAAAAATTGAATCACCTTGAGTATTTTTGATATACATATGTGTTAGTGGGGTAGATTGGGCCTGTATAACAAAGTTAGGCTAAATGTTAAATGATTACTAATGCTTGCCTTTATTTACTGAATGATATTTACATTTTCTTAGCAGTAACACTGGGCAGATAATGGGGGTTTTTTTCAGTTTGATGCCTGAACTTGAGGGTGTAAGAGGAGTGGAGGTCAGGGACCAATTCACACCCAACAAGAGTTAACATTTTTTAAGGTTCTTAGAACAGCCACTAGTGTCTGATTCTGCTCCATAAGACAGGTCTAGAACGCCTTTGTCTCCTAGGAAAGGTGAAAAAACAATGACTCAAAGCTCCTCCCAGCTTGCTTCTTTCCAAGATTCAGAGAGGGGACTTTCCTGTCTTCTATGCTGAAATACTGGCCCAGTATTGCAGCATATCCTAAGGCGTAGTGAGAAATAACCATCCTCCTATTACCATTGATGGCAAAAGATCTGAGAAGAATCAGATGGTGGACATCTTGTCTCAGAGTTATATCTCTTCTCATAGTTGTGGGCAAGGAAAGCCCCCTTTCTGTGCTAGTTTTATTCCACTGTGGGTGCCAAAATTTTTTCTGGGGTCTGCAGGCATAAGTGATCTGCTTCCCTCATTGCCAGTGCCACTCCGCCCCCTTGTAGCCTTTCCAGTCTTCTCTACAACCAGGTATGGGACCCACCTGGGAAGCCACACATTCATGTCTTGTTCCTCCCTCTGTAGAAAAGGTAGGGCTAAATACATCCTTTTCCATCTACAACTCAACATTGCTATTACCTAGGACAATTTTTCTCCAAGAGAATAAAGTACTTTCTCTCCAAAGGTTATCTCTTTTGTTCTGCATAGAAGGACTACACAATAAAAACAGTCTTATTTTCAAAGGAGACCACACAGGTGTCCCTCATGCTTGTTTTACTTTTTTGGTCAGACAGTCACTGTCACCATAGGTGGCACAAATTACTTTCCTTTTCCTTTAAACTAGCCACTTTTGGAACCTGTCTGTGAGTGCCTTCTGCAGTATTTAAATGATGCTATCTTCCCAGAAGCTCTTTTCAAGCTCTCTTTCCCCCTTACTGATTTATAGGTCATGCTCTGACGCACAAAGCTCCAAATGAAATGGAGTTCAACCAGCAGTAGATCAAGGTGTGCTACAGCTATATAATAATTATTTTATTATTTAGTTATTTATTTTGCTATTTTTTATTTGTGAAGGGGTATGTTAGAATAAAAGTCATAGCAATAAGAGAAGGAAGTGTGCAATCGCTACATCAGTAAGTTTCAGGTTAATCTATTCCTATTCCCTGAATCATTGTAAAATGTTTATTGTTCCCATTCTATCACTGTTAGTAAAGCTTCTGGCAGCCTTAGCTATGTATTTAAAACAGAATAAAATCTTTATTTTAAAAAATTGTTTTCTTCTTTCTTCTCCAAAAGGGAAAAAAAAAAGTAAAGGACAATCCCAGCTACACAAATATTTAAAGTCTCATTGACATAAAATGATACAGTTTATTCCATCAAGGGAACATATTCTCTAGAAGAAAATTGAAAACCAATTGGTGCTTTTTTATTTACAGAGCCCTGAGTTCCAACAACATTATTCCTCTTAGTCCTTGAGGAAGTAATATACTCTCACCCTTAAAACGCTGTAAGTAGTCGATAATCCATTATTACAGTAAGCCGTACACTCTCACAGTAATTATCTAATAACCCCTTATAAAAGACCGTAGCTTCCTAATCTGTTTATAATTATCATTTCAATGATCCTGTGCATTAATGTCTGACCTTCAGCAACTCTGACCTGATCTTAATTAGCTGTAATATCAAATCATCACTATATAAGAAACTAGCCATGACCAAATGAATGAACCCCAGGTACAGTTAATTTCTGGAGCAATTATCTTTTCATGTAGGGAGATTTAAATGATTATCTGCACAATTTCACACAGTTTTATGTAATTCTGTGACATTATAAATTCTGTTTTAAATCATATTTCAAAGGCATGGCTCTGCAGACTGACTTCATATAGTACACTACACGATCAGGATAGTATATCATACTACTAGTATGTAAGAGTAGATGATTTTTGTGTCATTATTTTCAATTACGCAAAGTGTATTTCACAAAGTGATAAATTGCAGCTGAAATATATAAATATGTGCCAAGGTAGTCTAGGGGCTAGTGACATCCAGTATAAATTGTATGTCATTTTAAAGAAATGTTACATTGCATTAAAAGGGTGTAAGTAATTGATAATACCGTATGTGTTAAAGCAAGATTAGAAAATTCTAAAATGTGTATTGGTAATATGCATGCAGTATTTACAATGCATTTGAAGCTGAGTATCATTTATCATATTTTAAAAGCTACTGTATAAAAAATGTGAATACCACAGAAAATATTTGAAGCTGTTATTTAACCCATAATTATGCAGTACTAAGGGCATAGGGACTATTTAATGTGTTATTAAAATACCCAGGCTTCTGATTTATAGTTTAATCTGACTGGAACATAACACAAACCTTCATGCTGTCCCAGCTATTTTCTTCATGCTTTTCTACACACACACAAACACGCACACACTAGTGGGAAAATTCACAGTCTTTCAGATAAACCAAGTAATTTAAGATTCACTTCTACAACCCATACATGGGTGTGCTATGTTAGTGCATTTTTGAATAATACATCTCTGGGAAATCCCAGTAAGTATTCATTCTAGGGTTTTCAGGGAGACAGATTTTTACTCAGTTCAGGATAAAAAAAGTATGGAGCAGCCTTTTTATTTCAGAAATTGCAAGCCAGTTGCGTGAAGTATTTCAACAAGCTTATTACTTACTGTCCTTTCTTAACACAATTTATCAAAGTTAACCATTGAACCTTCTTTCTCAGAGCTCTTTCAAATACTAACATTTCCTACCTATAAGCCAAAACATTTGTCCTATAGCCATCAGATGAAGATAGCAGCCTGATGAGGGTGATTGATTTGAAAGGTAATTTGAATGGAAGATGTTGTGTACATCCTCTTAGTGATGCCACAATGACAGCTCAGACAACCTTTCCATAATATATCACCCAGGGAAGCGGAAAAGAGTAAATTTAACAAGTGGCATTGCTTTCTTACGACATTTTTCTTTTCTTCTAATTTAATATCTTCATTCTATATTATGTCTAGTTATTTATAAATATGAAAGATAGTCAACAGATGTCTTGTCTTACCATTTAATTAAGTCAAACATTCAGTAAGTGATGTATCAAATCAGACAATTAGTATCCACAAGTTAAATAAACTAAGGAAATAACTCCTAGAAATTATCAAAAAGTGATTGCAAAGAAATCCTAGCCAGTTTTCTGATCAAATGGAACCATCTGTTATCCTCTTTATAGGACCATTTCTTTTCTTTTCACTTCCTTTCCATACACACATATCTTTAATGCCTTCCATATACTTAAAATCAACCATGTGCTTTATAGGTCCTGGCAATCTTCTCCTTTACAATTTCAGCATATTTCTGTCAAGGAAAAAGTTGTCTCTACCTATATCAAACACTGAATAGTTTAAATCATTAAATAAACTTCAGCCATTTTAAAGGTTGAGGGTTTGAAAAAATACAATGAATTGTTTTCATAGAAAGTGAAATATTCGCTTTAAAAATAATGGAACATATTATCTTCTTGAAATATAATCATCTTGCTCAAATTTTTTTTTCTGTTTTAGATCTTCTGTCCTGTATTTCATTTTCATATCTTACAGTTGAGATACACATATGGACACTTCAGGAGGCTTAAAATCAAAATCAAATTCCTCTCTTCTCCAAAAGAAAATAAGTCTACATTTTAATCAAAGACATTTAAGGAGAATACATATTTCCTTCTTTTTCACCTTCAATAATTTAAGTGTGAAATCTTGCTTTTTCCCCCCCCATACATTTCACTTTGAAAAATAATGTAGTAAAAGCTTATATGAATATTATGATGTTCACTTATGGATTTTAGAAGAGAGAGTGAGAGCAAGCGTACCATCTAATCAAAAAGAGCTGGAAGCATTAAATTTGTGTAGGAGACAAAGGCATCCAGGCTTTTTTGTATGGATTACACTTACTTTGGAAGAGAAGTAGCTACCTGGAAACTAGACTTTCTTCCATAAACCGACACACCTAGAGATAAGTCTTTCATCTTCTTCTCCTGGACAATATCAGGCTAGAAGCAGCTAGATTCTGGGTCTAAATTGCAATTACAGTATTTCTCATGACAAATGTCTCACATAAGGCCAGTGCCACACACTATAAACTCTTCCAGCATATTAATCCACGTCTTTATTAATCTGTTTGTCAGAAAGCTTGTGTATGAAAGAGGATGATAAAAAAGTATTGTTAGAGGTAAACAAATAAACAGAAATGAGCTGGAAAATGACAACACAGGTCTTCCGTAAGTCCAAACAAATAGCATTGTTTCTTTTTGTATTTTTTTTTCTGGGAGGTTGTATGTTCAAACTGAAGTATAGCTTTTTGAATTACTTAGTTTGGAAGCTGTTCAAAACAGGGATCATGCGTTTGTTCCAGGTTTACTCAGTGCCTGTTATAACAGAAAACCAGTCTGCAATGACAGGTCACAAAGTCTACTGTAAAAATAGGAAGCATCCCATTTACATTACAAATCGGTGATATAACAGGTTGCAGAAACTGACCTTAGGTTTCGGCAAAATGCTAAGGACCTTGTAATCATGGCCTATATATAGGTGTGTGCAATGCAGAATTGTTTGGACTGGCTAGAAAGTATTCATTTAAGGAAAATTTATGTAGTAATGGCAAAAATTTCTCTCATGAAGTTATGTTCTCGGGAGCTAATGAACAAAGGATACATAGGCACCATTTACTGTAGCTCATATTTATCAATGACAATTCTTCCTTGGCTAATAGAAATACTTTCTAGAATGTTGAATAGAGAGTCTGTACACAGGACACACATGGGCCTGGTACTAGCTCTGAGCATGGGTCTGCCTGATAAAGGTTTAACTCCAGTGCCAGCTAAGCATGTAATTTAAAGTGCTCCTAGCAGCAAGGATATCTGTGATTTCGAGGTACAATGACTGCATTCATTGCATTACTTGTAGTTCTTTGTCTAGAGGTAGGGGAGGAGATTTGGCTTCATGGAGGAACTTTTTCAAGAGTGCAGTAGGTATGCTGAAGCTCTTCATACCAGCTTCGTGCCATGCCTTGAACAGCAGGGTTTGTTCCCTAATAGAACTTTACTTTTTGACGTGGAACAAGGCTGAAGGCATATATTTGCTTTTAGGAATTGAAAGGAAACAGACATCTGAGAGTTTTACCGGTTTTGTATTGTTTCTTCTGTTTTTGTTTTTAAAATTACTTAACAAGATCTGTCATACCTCAGAAATTTAGACTCAGGTGAGCTTGTTTCAAAACTGTGGAAAACAGTTTTTGAAACGTCTTAACATTGTTTTTAGGTATTTCCCCAAAGGCTGCAGTCTTCCTTTTGAATTGAGGTTTTACTGAGATGAAAAGAAATTCTCTCTCATTGATCCCCATAGGAAAGGCATTTATCTTTGAACTCTATTTTTAGAGATATTTTAACACATATTTACACTTGGGGGGATATGGATAAATGTAGTTTTGTTTAAAATTAACATGTTTTTGTTTACTTTATAGGCAGGTAGAGTTCAGGATTTGTACATGAACTCAGCTAACATATACACCTCCTGAGAGCCAGTGTTTCCTTTGAAGAATTTCTTTCTTACCTGCATGCTCCACCCTGCTGGGCTAAGTGTGGTGGACAGGGAAGAGAGTTTTCCATGTGTTATTATTACAACTCAGAAGTGTCATTCAAAACAAGTCTCCCAATATTACTAAAAGCTGTGCTAAATTCAATCTTTCATTCATTCTACACCTGTCAACCAATAAGTTTGCAGAATGACCCTGTGACTTTTACAATGAGACAGTGTAAAAGATTTTGATCAACTTTTATGACTCATCGTCGTAGTTTTAAGATTCAGTGTAAGTTTTAATGCAGTTTTTCTGAAAGCTCATTAGCTGCGTACCATATCTACTGTTTGAATTAGAAGGGCTGTATCATGTTGGGACTCCTGTTTCATATTGATCTAATAGTAAAGTGAATCAGTCTAAACTTTTAAGCTTGTTGAACACCAGGATTGAGGTTTCATACCTAGGATTTCTCTGTAAAGGGAAAGCATTGCTTAGGAATTCAGGTCTTAACATGCCGGGTATGCCTGGAAGGAGTCTTTTTGCCTGTGATAGGAGGTCTTTCCTGGGAGGTACCTCCCTTCTCTTTCACAACCTACAGTTAGATTCCTCATAATGTCAGGACACATTTATATGGAAATTTTTTTTGTAATGTACAACAGGTGTGAAATTAATGCATCTTTTCTAGTCAGGAGTAATTTGCTGTGTCAGCAATGTTAACACACTGTGAGATTAAAGTAGAAAAAGTTACCTTGCAGACTGTGAAGATCCACATGGAAGTTACCTATTGTGCAATTCAGCTGCACATGCTTTTTTACTGTGTACAAATGAGTTCTCATAGTACACAGATCTCATACACTGACAACAGGTACTTGCTTGTGGCCTCTGCCACTAAGTTTATGTACATAAACTCACAAAATTTCAGTGTTGTGTAATAAAGGCCAGAATGTTTAAGTAAATTAATTAACAATGTGTAAATTAATCTAGGATAGTAGCTGCTTTTCTCTGGAAAATAATACCTCTTAACAGAGGAAGGAGGCATGAAAGGACCTTGAGATCATAAAGCCCAGTTCTTGTCCAGTGGGTACTCCATGGTAATTAAAATACTTCCTCCTATTTCCTAATCTTGTTAATGTCGTAATTTTTTTCATGGCTCTGCAGTTCTTTGACCAAAACTCTATTTAAGCTTATGTTATTCATCATTCTATGTTTCTATGAACTTTTTTACAGTCTATCTTCTGCTCTTCCATCCTTCTCCTGGTGCACCTATGGACAGCAGCAGTCCATTTTATATCCTCTTACCCCTTATTTTGCTGTCAAGCAACCCCATTCCTTTAACTCTTCATCAGTTGTCCTTTCCATTCTCCTAATTACTGTATTAGTCCTCCACATTTTATTGGTGTAATTCATCTTCAAAGTGGATAATTGGAATCATATATTGTGTCCAGAAATAGCTTGTCTGATATATCAAATGTTCGTTTTTGCACAGAAATAAATCAATAGTTCAAATTTCAATTGTTATCCCATTTCTGCTGTGTCTGTCTTTGAGGTCATCTGATTCTTCTTAGATGATATTTCAATATTGTTTTGTATTATCATTTAATTTCATCAGTACCCTCTCTTTTGTGCTAAGTCATTAATGCCAGTATGAAAACATTCTGTCCCAGGCCTGATCCCTGGGTACCTGGCAGCTTCTTTCCAATTTCTAGTTCTACTAATTACTATCTTCTTTACTTTAACTAAACTGTTTACTGCACATCATGATATCAACACTTCTCCCCAGTGCTGCTCCAGAGCAAAGAAAAAAAAAAAGGGTTGAATAAACATGCTTTTTAAGAATGCTTGTCAATATGGAAAGCTAGGAAGTTACTGGTGAGACTGCTTGAAGTTAATAGAGTGCTAGTATGTAAAGTTCAGATCAGATCTGTCTGAATGTAGTTAGGTGTCAAATATATTCAGTATCAATTGCTAATTTTTACACTCTGTGTCATCACAGAAGGGAATGAATAAAACCCTGAATCATGAGTTTCTTCCCAACTGCCAGAATGGAAAGAGTAAAAATAGGCCAAAGTTCTGCAGATGTGCAAAAGAAAGTGATAAAGCGAGTAGTGAAACATGAGAAACAGAAGTAAAGAGTAAGCCAGCCTTTGGGCTTCCACCAGAAAGAGACAGCTGGTAAGACAGAGATGGATCATGTTTACTTACTGCAAACCAAGACCCTCATGGCTTCTTCAGGGATTTGTGTGGCCACTTATTCCTTCAGGCTTGCTAGGTGTGCAGTCTTCTCTGCTGACGTTTTCCCCCCTCACTATTTTAATTCATCATGTCTTCCATGATTTCAAACTATGTTTTTGAGAAGCTGATGCTGGATTTTTCCCACCTTTATTTCTTCCACTCTTGTGCTCCTGATTATGCTCCTTTTAACCAGTGGGCCTCCAGGACTTGTTCCATCCCTCCTTCCCACCTTCTTATGCTGCTGCTTCTGTTTACCTTACAGGCAGCATGTCTCCCATTCTGCTGCATAGTAGCAGCTGCCAGCTGTTAGATTTTTGCTGCATTGCCAAGCTGTGCTCACAGCAGTACCAAAGGGCACAGAAATTAAAGTACTGATAGCTCTGTATACAGATACTCTCACCATTTGCTCATATCTGTGGAACTAAAGCTGTTGTAGGAATAACTGGAGATTTTACTGACACAAGGCTTTCTGGCACTGATTACAGGACATCCCAGAATCTGAATGCAGCCCTTGAGTGCTGTCAATATGCACTAATAAACTAATCAACCGACCATGCCTTTGTGATGCTATAGCAAGAAGAAACAAAAAATTAACCTTGCTTGAAATTCATCAGATAAAAATGGAAACCTTCAACCACACATTTACATCAAGAATATCTTCAAAATACGTATGTATTTGGGAAATTATTCTATCCCATATTTTGTAGTTATTGAACTAAGGGGTGAATGTATCCCATTTACTATTGACTAATTAGAAAAAAATATCATCTGTTTTGCCTCTGAGCAGAGTTACTTCTAATATGCAACTGGAAAAGCTGTCCATTCCATACACCAGTATTCAAACTATCAACAGTTTTACTGTGTGTTGCTGTAGACAGTATCTGGAAAGAATGGCTGTAAATGTCATTGGGAAGGACTGATGAGAAGGGGGACCATAATAAAACGACCTCTTTTCTTTTTTTTAATTGTAGCAAACACACCTGGAGATAGGGGAGAACAGGAGAAGTAAGAAGTCCACATCTACTAGTGAATAATCATGCCAAATTAAAATAGGACTTTGAAATACAAATTTGTATGCATTTTGATTGAAATTCATCACTGCTGTAATGATATTTACTTGAATAAATGAAGGACTAGGGAATCAATTCAGGAAGAATCCTGTGGTTCAGTTGAGCATTGAGGGGCTGTACACTACACTAAAGCTTCTTTTTAATTTTTGCTTTTTAAAGCACTAAAACAAAAGTGTGTCAATAGAATGGTAAGTGTATTTTACAGGTGATTTAAAGTGCACATACAGCTGTACAATATTTACATACCCACTATTTATTTATTCTATATAATGAAAACCTACCAAAGTCTCAGACTGCTAAAAAATAGAAATAAACTTCAGTTTAATGTGAACAGTACATTGTAATCCAAATTATTCACTGTGCATTTCTTGTCAAGTATTCCAATGGGGGATAAAAGAAGCATGCAGGGTCCTGTCAACACTGAGTGTTAACCATGATTCAAGAACCCAGTCTAACATTAATTAAAAAGCAAAACAAACCTAGATTGCTGAGATACAGAAGACATTGACAGCTATGAAAGTCTCTCCTATGATCTTGGTTCGTTGTACAATACCAAAGTTAGAGGCATTTCTATTGACTCCCAAGAGGATTAAGCATGTTCTTCCAAAGGTTTGCTTAAGATGTAGTTATTAGGTTACATTTGATTTTTTTAAGGGGTAGAAAATCAAATATGGATTTAAAGAAATCCATATTCATACAGATGCCAATCAGTTAACTTCTGTCTTCATAAAGCTGCATGCCAGATTTAAAATTATTCTCCAGGGAACTCCTTTTAAGTTAAATTCCATAGTCTCATATATATGTTTTATGACAGTTTCATATAGGCCCAGTCACTTCATCTTTATAAAAAAATGAATACAATCTCTACTTCGTGCACATTCTGTAGTGTTTATTTTTATTTTAAAGTCAGATTGAATGTAATATATTAAAAACACTTTAATCATTTAGCTATAAGAATTCACTCAATAGATTTTTTCCTCTCTTTTTAATAGGACTTTCTGAACAGAGTTCTTTTGATCTCCTTGACTGCTTTCTATATTGTAAGTCTAATCCTATATTTAAACATTTTCCTACATTTCATCAAACACTCTGATTTAAATTTCCTTAATCTAGCTAGTCATATTAATCTACTCCTTCACTTCACATTGTAGAGCATGTCATTTCCTTTTAAAAATAAATAAAAATAAAAATGGTTAATGAAAATGACTGCTACAACATATTTGAAAATACTCCACAATTTAGCATCACAAAA
Organism: Elanus axillaris; assembly: GCA_026212715.1. Classification (NCBI taxonomy): domain Eukaryota; kingdom Metazoa; phylum Chordata; class Aves; order Accipitriformes; family Accipitridae; genus Elanus; species Elanus axillaris. The sequence continues at coordinate 14,295,854 of JANZLQ010000050.1, forward strand.
AGTGAACATTTAAGGATTCTGCTTCTAAATGCCACCCTAATTAAAGGAACGTTCCTTTTAAATGTGCTTTTTTCACATGCATAAGAGGCCTTATTCAAATGAAGGGGAAGACCTTTCACATACATGAGGCTATAATAGAGAGCTTAGCATAACTTCTACCTGATTTTCAATGCAAATGGCAGAGGAGAAGTTAGTGTGTTGATGCAGATTATGGTTTATCCTTCTCACACACCACAGAATTCTTCACGCTCTGGAAATATTTTGCTTATCAGTGAGAAGCAATGATCAACACCTCGCACCCCGAATCCCAGAGAGACTCAGAAAGTGAGATCATCAATATTCAGATATAGTCAGATTCTCACGGTTCCAGACTATTAATTTGTTCCTAAACTGAAGGTTTACTGTACAATTCGCAATATAAACATTTTAGTGCTACATATCAAATATCAAATAGAGTGATTAAAAGACAACTTAACAATGTTATGTTGGTGAAAAGCAGCAGACAACTGGTATTTAATTGCATTATACGCAGGGATACTGTTCCTTTTACTCTTCATTGAAAAAATTCACTAATTTTCATCTGTACAAAAAGCACAACGTCGGAAGAGATTTCTATGCCTGATATGGCAAATATTCTCAAATTAGGCTTAACAAGTGCATATATTGTTCACAACCCTTTAGTCAGCTTCTGTGTTTGCTTTCTACAAAAGCTTGAAGTCACTGCTCGTATAACACACAGGTTTCTCCTTTCTCTGAAAACAGGCACTATTTATTACACGATAGAGGAAAGAGACAAGATGTAAAACTACACCAAGCATCACAGCCCAGAATGAATGTTATTAATGCTAACGCTAATTTGGACTAGCATCTCTGACTGCTCAGGAGCAGTGTTACAGTTGAAGAGAAGTATATGCTTGGTATGCAGTTTTCACGAGGCTTCCTAACCATCTTGCTGAACTTGGATAGCTCTAGCATGTCTTCAAAAGAAGAGACAAAGAAAAAATAAGAAGAAAATTAAAAAGACAATGAAAGGAAAAAAAAGCCCTCTTTTCACTCTTTAGGTCCCAAATTCACCTTTTTCTGTTGCTGTCAATCCCTTCTAGAACAATGTGGTGGGATTTGCGGTAGACCTTTGCTTAGGACGTCATAGTGAAAGCATTGCCATTTTTAACATTTATTAAGGTATAACTCCCAAGAGAGGGAATTCTTTTAAGACATTAATAATGGAGATGTTTCTGCAACAGATTCCTGACACGCTTCCACTCTAGCTTTGCATGTAGTGATGGGGGTGACATAAGGGATCATTATCACGTATTAAGAAACCTGTTACAAGTGAATATTTTATACACATAGCCTGCCACCAGGATCTTCCAGCTGGATAACAAATCCTTTTGCGAGCTATTTTACCTCTTTCAACCTTTCCCAGAAAACAAAGCTGGGACTTGGCAATAGCTACAGAAGAGAGGACACCATTTTCCCAGTTCCTCCAGAATGTGAAAAGCAAACTGCTGGTCTTCAAAAGTTTGAAATAAAATATTCCAAGAGTTTCAGGATATTTATCAAAACATGGAATTTGAAATTAATCAAAGCAGAGTTTTATGTGCTCTGCTTGAGAAGCAGAGATTTTGTTTAGTCAGCAATTTTAATGAGAAGAAAATTGTTTAGTCAATAATTTTCAAGGTGGCCATAACTCTGATATTCCAAACATTGGCTCAGAAGGGGTCCAGAAGAGCTCTGACTTGTAATTTGCCATACTCAGTAAAGGTCATAGAGACAGCATTTTGTGTAGCAGAGGCGTAAAGAAGTCAATTAATATTCACTTTTACATCTCATGTGTATCAAACACATGTTCTAGAGAATCATGAAATGGCATCCAAGGAAAATAATGACCAGCCATGTTGATTTTTCCCCTACGTCTGCCTGAACCTAACACTGTGGTGGTTTCTTTCAAATAAAGAACCTGCTGATATGCTTTGTGTCTTTGCTGCAGTGAGACTGGATCGCTGTGCTTCCATGCTGTGCCAAATTATGCAGTAACACCTTTTGGAAGCTAGAGGTGGCTTCAGTTCACAGCAATCTCCTGAGGAGAAATTTGTTTTACTGAAATCACATCGTTGCATCCGTGAAGTGCCTGAATGCCTCTGGATTTCCAGACACCATCAAACTGTTGGTTGCTTCTGTCCTATTAAAAAAAAAAAAGGGGGGGGGATTTTCTAACTCACTTGCTTCAGTTAAACTGTGCTGCCTCTGAAGTCACTGAGAGGAAAATTAGACCAGTGATGAGCTCTTCTGAAAATCCTACTCTAGATAACTCAGGATGTCTGCAAGGTATTTCTAGTATGTCCTCACACAATTTTTATAGAACGTTCTAGAAGCACAAGAGTCTTCCTAAGACATAAAGCTTCTCCCAAACAGACTGAAGATTATAATTTGCCCACACAGCTGAAGAATGCAGTTTTTGTGGGAAATGTCTTGTTCATACGGGTTACATATAAAGTGTTCAGTGGTTTTTCATGTTGGTTCCTTTTTTTTTGCACTGCCATCTTTTAAAATTTAAAAACACATCTGAAGTAGCACATCCATCTTCTATTTACATCTTATCAATGCTAAGTTTAACATAACTTCACAAATTTCCTAGACTTTAGCTGAGATCAGGATAGGATGAAAATAAACTGAAAGACAATCGTGAGAATAATTTTTGATTGATTTAAATGTCCAGAGAAACAGCTCTGGATATCAGAGAAGTAATCTCTGGATCAGTTAATTGGATCAGATTTTTTAAATGGTAGTATGTATATTAAAACTGACAAAGGCTTTTAAAAAATCATTATTTATGCCCTTCTATAAATCCTTAGAAATGAAATGCAAAATACTGATGTTATGTCAAGTAATAGGGCAACATGGCTAAGATCAAAGTCTCAGAAGATTTCTCCCAAGAGAAGGAAGAGCAGAACATGCCCTTTTAATTTTGCAACTTTCTTTATATGCAGTGGACTTGTTTCTCAGAGAAAAGCTATCACTGCTTCATGTATGCCCAAGCAAGCACTTCAAATAAGTGCTAAAATATTTCTATCTCAAATCATTAGGAGAAGGTGCAAAGAGTCTTAAAAATATACCATTTTTGAAAGTCAGCTAAGAGGATTTTCTGTGAGCATTAAAAATGTTGCACAAAGGCAAGACTCAAACAATCATCTTCATTCTTTGCCTTACTTGCAAATGTCATCAATTCTTTTCAGGAGACCTGCAAACTCCTCAACTGATGTCCTGGTGCATGAGTTATAAAGGAAAATATTTTCCAGTGTTCTCTTTCAAAACATAAGAAAATACAGTATAATATATATAAACAAGAAATTCAAAATTTCCTTAGTGTTTAAGGGCCAAAATGAATGATTAGAGTTCTGAACTACACAGGGCAAAAGAGCATAAAAGACCTAAGGATTTACAAATGGGCCTCTGAGATAAGAATCTAAAACACAGAGCAGGGTACCTAAGCTTCCCACTCAGTGAATGGAAGTTAGATACCTGAGAAAAACGATCCTTAAACCCAGCCAAAATCAACACTTAACACAGTTGCGTGTCTTAACTCCTATGATTTTGCAGAGGTTGAGCACCTGGTTCATGTATGACCGGAGGCCTGAGTCCTGCCCTCAGGTCATATATACTGTGACCATCTATTAAAATATGCAAGGATAGCCCTAGGCACAAATCTGCAAGACCATTTTTCTAGACAAAAGACTAGAGTTCCTATGTACGACATTATCATGCATTCACAAGTACTCCAGGAAAATTCTTTCAGTGAGGTAAGATTTAGAGTACTCCAGCTCTTCCCAAATGCTATTTCACTGCTTGCTTTCCACTTCCCTGAGAAGTGAGCCATGAAATGTTGCTATGCTTTATACATGCAGTACTATCCCATAATTCTCAGGCATGGTGCTTATTGTACTTACTTAAAAGAAAAATGTTGTATCTCAGAGAGGTACAGATACAATACAGCTATAGGACAGTATAACCTATTCTCTGACTCTGTGATTTTCTTCCTTTCAGGAATTTCCTCAAATCCACATGCTCCTCTTAGTGCAGCATTCTACATTTGGATTTTCAATTTAGCTGAACAATGTATAAAAACTTGTGCAGCCCCAAAACTCCCAATTGACCACAGAGAAAAGACAGCCCAGGAGTATCAATTATCCTTGTCAACTGTAATTTACACTTGTTAAACTACCTGGCAGATCTCCTCTTTCCAGATGCTGTAATAGCAATAACGTATGCGGTGAGCTAAAAAATTCATCTTAATAATACCGTGTGTCTGTAATGTTTTTCATTCTGATGGAATGACAAAAAGATTTAGATATTACACAGAAGAATCTTTTTTAATACCATTTGTACAGTCCCTCATAGTCAAACAGGGCCAAGAAAAGAAAAAGAAAAAAAAGCAGTTAAATAAACGGAGCTCTGAAATTCTGAAATTATTTTGAAATTGCCATTGCTTTTATTGTCCTACCATTCCCCTTACTTGTATGTTTTTCTATATTAATCTGTTAGTGCTTGTCCTTTGCTCAGTTTGCAAGCCATTCAAGGTAAGAACAGTGATCTTGCTTTGTACTTGCCTACCACGATGGGAACCCACATTTTATGTTCCTCATGCTACAAGCATATAAAGATTGAGATTAAATAACAAACTGGTTTAGCATGCAGCCTGACAAACTAGCAGCAGGATATGCTTTTCTACCACTCCAGCTGACATGGCTTCAGTACTGTTTTACAAAGAAGACATGTCTTTAAGTATCCTGAATTTCTCTTGAAATTTTCTTGCCCATGTCCTGATCAGACTTGTTCTGGCCAAGCCTGTGAGAAGTAAAGGAACTTTAACCACAGGGGATGTAGCTGGGAGCAGATTTAGATAATAACTCCTGGAGATTTATTACTAACAAGGCAGATGTATCAGCAAGACTGAGTGATTCCTTGGTCATGGAATTTAACTCTTGTTACTAACATGTGTTCTGGAGTGTCAGCTTTCAATTTGGAAATGCTGTGCTCTTAGCCTTTATGGTGGGGTCTAGAAAACCAATTGCAAATCTGTGGTATTTTCCATTTTGCTAACAGCAAACACCCAGTATTATCTTCTGTCTACCTGCTTCTCAGAGTCATCTCTGCCTGTTGCTGCTTCTTATCCCCTTTTTCCCACAAGGGGGAGTGAAATTTTATTACACAGCTGGTATTTCCAGCACTGCTGGTCCAAGAGTAGGATGTTGACAAATGACTATGGAAGTAGTTGAGATAAATGGCATATGAGAAGAAAGTCTCTAGGAAAAAAATAAATTGAAAAATAGCAACTGAGGAAGAGGGTAGAGACAGGTTCTGAGGTAGTTCTCCTTAACAGTATTTTAGGTCCTAACACCTTCCTACAGCCTGAGAATATTAGAGATCCAAAAGAATCCCCAGTTTTTCAGATAATAACTGTGGAAATAATCAAGTATTTTGCACAAAGTGCATATATTCGAGTCCAAGCCACCACTGTGTACATATTTAAAAATAGAAATAAGGAATGGAGTTGTAAGCTGTTTCAACAATGAATTAACATTTTCATGGCATTTAGGCACACTTACCATAGGGTACATAACGTGCTGACCATCAAATTGCTGGTCATGAAGGTCGTGATGTTCATATGTTATAAAGTTTTAGATCTTCACATGACAGCAAAGCAGGTCAGGATTAAAAGATTTAGAAAGAGTACACCTTTTCCCACTCTTACACAGCTCAATCTTAATTAATTATTGCAGCTGCAGTGCTTGGCACCAATACATACTGGTAGGCTCGTTGAAGTCAATAAAACTCTACAAGGCCAAAGAGTACCTCACAACAAATCGTTTTCCAAGATTGGGGCCTGGAATTGTTTTGAAGCATAGCAGCTGTGTGAACATTATAATTAGAGCATGTCCTCATTCTGCGGTCAGATTCAAACAAATATATATCCTCATCTTGACTGGGCCTGTTCCTACAAGTGAATACACCAACTTCAAATCATTTGTCAATTAAAGCATACATAAACTAGCAACTTTAGCTTACTTTAGACATCTAACTAAGGTTACAATTCAGATTCCTGAAACGCTGGGACCTAAATGACCTGCAGTCAATGCAGAGAAGCAAGTGTCTTCTAGGGGTGATTCAAAGCAGCTGCACTGAATTTCTTAAATGCAATAGTATGCTAAAACTGGTCTGATTCGATACACTCTTTTCAAGGCCCCATCTAACCTCAAGCAAGACAAAGACTCAGGAATACTGGTTTTAGAAGGGGTGCAGGGGAGACTGCCCTCTGAAAGTTATGGTAATTCATGATGAAGATTTAAAATAAAGCTACTTAGAAGAATTGGAAAATAACACTGAAATTTTGATTTTGAAAACAAGATTATTAACCACACAGAATTAAATAAAACAAATTATCAAAATTCTTCTGTAACAGATAGCTAATTCTATAGTTTTTTCCCTTTGAAATATGAAAAAAAAGATACCATTTAAGTTTATAAGTCTGTTTTTAAAGTCTTCAGAAAAAAATATTTACACACAAGACTTTTCTGGTTATCAGAAGGGGCAATGAGGAACAGAGAATCATGAATGACAGTCACAGAACTAAAGAAAGGGATGACGTAAATCTAATTTTCAAACAAATGTAGGGAATGCTGGATGCAGCTGGAAAAAAAAATGGGAACATTTTAACTATGTATTGCATGGAAACAGAGGCCCTATTGCTGAACAAACAATACTGAAGACACAAATGCACATCTACACTTCAAGCATGAATAATTTCAGGTCAGGGTATGTCATGACCACGAAGCACTAAGAGGCTGATGAGAGATCAGAAGAGTACTGAGCATCCTGATCTCTAGAGATGACTGGAGACTGTGAAGCTTGCAGAGCCTGGCTGTTGGGTATTCCTCTGCTAGAGGGAAGGGCTGGGGCTCTAGTCCCTGCTTGCCTAGCACAGCACACTTCACCAGAGGCCCAGTCTAGCCCACAAGAATCTCCTATCCGCTCCCCTGCATCTTTCTGGAACACAGGGATGGTTATTCCAGCAGTCAGTACTGCCAGAATGACTGAAAGCTTCTGTAGCCTGAGAGCCTTTCGGCAGACTGGTCTTCCTTCTACTAACCCTTCTACAACCACCTCAGCAGGAAGAAGGGCCTGGACTGAGCTCAGCACCCTGAAGTACCAGCACTGGGTTTCTCCCAGCTCTTCTTCTCTCCTTTTCCCTCTTCCACCCTCCCAGCTAGAGCAGCAGAGCATCATGGAACAGATGCAGCTCTTCACCTCATCTCCTGCTACTCTCTGCTCTTCCCCATACCGGCCACCCATGCCAGGTGATTTCTTGGTGATAGCTGCTTCTGGTGGTGTGAAAAGGGAAATGATTGTTTCCTTGAAAAGGAGCACAGTGGCCTGTGGTGGAGATGGGGATAGGGAGGGGGTTGGACAGTGCATTTACAGATACTATAGCTGCCAAGGCTGGATGATCTTAGTCTAAGTTACAAACTGTACCAAAAAACATTTTAAATTTCAGAGTTGCTTTCTCTGGGTGTTTCAGCACTAGTTGGAAGTGGCAGCTTCTTGTTCTCTCTCCGTGTCCCACTTTCTCAGGCCAGGCTATCCTACCAGAAAGTTTGTGGTATGGATTTTGTAGCCCTATAGGCCAGGGAAGGAACTGGACAGGAGTATGCCAAGGTCTCTCAGAACTTTAGCATCTTTCTTTCTAAAAGTCCATGCAATGACAAGCTGGAAATAATGGAAATCTTCGGTCTGGATTTTGCAGGTCTGAGGCACCTGCTCTGGAGAGGAGCAGATATTCAAAGACATCTGTGTTTTCTGCATATTACCTCAAGATCATCTCCTAGTAAAGTCCATAGGCTTTTTTTACTGCCCTTTGAAAGCAGCTAAAATTCTCCACTGATTGAATAGGAAATTTATATATCAAAAGATGTGCTCTGTATCATCTTGCTGAGATGACTACAGCTGCTTATTGAGACACCTAAGTTGATGTTCAAGGCCAAAGGGAATAATCTCCATTCTTTATATGACATGCCATTTTTATTTTTAAAAATTGCAGCAGTGGGTTGTACTACTACCCCCTAAAAATTTAGAAAGGAAAATAATGCTAGAGAGTCTGTGTCATGAAATAGCTTAATCTCCTGATAGGAACATGATAGGAGCAAACCAACTTCAAGTCTTGCTTTCTCTGCTTTGGAATATAAACTCACACTTCCATCTTCTATCTTCCACATCATGGGCAAGTATAATAAGCACTGCTCTACAAAGTCAGCCTTTTTTTTTCCCAGCTTCTCTTGTTGATGCTATTCCACTTCACATAAATAATTAAATATTACTGTTAAATAATAAATATTAAATAAATGGGCCAGAGAGAGAGCAGGAGAAATACTGGCTCTAAGATCTTTCTCATAACATTTTCACATCTTTTGTTGTTTTGGGGTTTTTTTTGTTTGTTTGTTGGGTTTTATTTTCTGGAAATGCCTCATTTTTTATCTGCATTTCAAGAAAAAAACCTCATAATTATAAAAAAAATTGATTAAATTATTTTTCCTGCCATCTATGTCATAAGTTGAGAGAACTGAACATGAGTACATTTATATGTAAACATGGTTCATTTTTCAAATCTCAGGCAGTAAATGTCAGAAATCCTCCAAATTGATTACAGTACAGATAAGAACTGCAGAGGTAGGCCTATTCCAACTCATAGTCCTGCCTTTTTTACAGGTGCCACATTTTATGGGAGAGGTTTTCTTTTCTGTGTGCATATGAACATGTATTCAGGCAGCTATCTAAACAGGAGGTGTATTGAAATCAGTGAAACACAAAGTGATGTTAAACTCCTGAGGCAGCTGTTGAAATGGGAAATGTTTGCAAACCATTGCTCATCTTCTAACCCTAAGCATTCTTCTGCTTTCAGAATACTTTTCTCTCTCTCCTTAAAAACCCAACAAACTAATAAATAATATGTTCAACAACAGTGCTTGAACAGGTAAGTACCAAGCATAAGGCCAGGTTTTGAGCAGTCTATAGAAGGACTTGAAAACTACAAAAATTAAACTCCAGATACCAAGTGATTGATGTTTGGCAAAAAAATTCCCAGATGCAACTTTCTTTTCAGAGATTCATTTCTTCCAGAAGTGTAAGCCACATGCTTGCACACTGTCTTTCTGCAGTTATTATAATGAACCATTTTTTATTGTGCAAATTTCAGAGTATTCAGAAGACAAACTTTGAACTGGTTATTTCAAAATGAGTTACTAGATATATATTTAACAATATACAAAGGTAGCACTTCAAACCTAACATGTGCATGAAACTTGATGTGCATTATAGTCAAAATGTGTTCCATTACTCTAAATGGTTCCCATTACTCTAGCTTGATTTTAGTCCATTGACATCTTAACTGTAACTTTAATTTGCAAAGTGGGCTATTAATTTTAAACTGAGGCTAAGAAAAAGGTAGTTTGGGCATTTCTTCTGCCTTTTCTTTTTTTTTTCTTTTAACAAAACCCCTCTCCCCTAACATTTAAGACTAAACAAATATTTTTTGGTAATCTGTAACTGGTGAGTTTTACCTAGTGGGCTGAACTTCCAGTGGTGTTGTGTTGCTAAAACACATGTTCTATTTTAAAATTACAAAAATAGCTTGGTGCAGCTTTATTACTGCATACAGTCCTGCAGACCCTTCTTTCATAGAACTTGCAAAGCAAATATTCACCTAGAGATGTGCTGATGTGGTGGCTGATCTGGTTGCATAAAACAGTGATGCTATGAAGCAATGTTTGAAGGTTATTCAAGCTCACATTCAGTGTTACTAAAATGTAGTGAGCTGTTCTGAAGACCTGTCTGCCATTTTGGGCTGACAATTCACAGAGGGTGTTTTTTTAATTGGAATAGGGTTGTATCTGCCCTGTAACTGGGAAATAGGGCTGTTCTAGTTTTGGCTCCAATCCATTACCAGAGATTATATGATAGGTTCATATTCTAATCCCTCTCTCTTCCTCAGAATACAAAGGCATTAAGATAGGAATTTTTGTTTTCCATACATCCCTCTATAACAATATGTCTCAGAATTAAAGCAACAAACTTTCTCCTCAACACAAAGGTTATGACCGCATGTATTAATGGCTAAAATAAATACATTTTCCCAACAAGACGAATTATGCACCAATATTCAGTATACCTGGAAAGGTCAGCAGAGAACTCGTCAGGGAGCAGAACCAATAAATTATTTGTGTGATAAAAGCAATGTGTTGCCTAGAACAAAATGCACTGTGTTTTTTAACTCTGACAATTTATTTTGCTTATAAATAAAACATTATCCATGGTAAAACAATGTAGTGTGCAGTGAACAGAAATAATCTACAATTTTTAGCATGCACTTTAACAATGGTGTGAGTAACAGTGAAACAAGTTCAGCAGTAGATGGAGACTAAGAGCTGGCTCTACAGGTAGGGAGGAAGAACTGTGGTTATAATGTTTCTAAAAATATTACAATAAAATCAGTTCTTGTTGCAAGATGTGCAGCCAGCCAGAGTGAAATTTCATAATCACAAGGAAGTTTGTATACTCCTTCTTTCCAAAGTTTCCATCTGCTTAATTTTGTTTTCTTTCAGTAACAGACAGTACCTTGCATGTATGCTGAATACTCTGCTAAATCTGTCTCCAAAATCCTTTAACAAGTTTTCTAGAAATTCCTTCAATTTATAGTCGTATTTCTTTTAGTGTATATTATAGTCAGAAAAAGGTGTTTTCAAAAATGTTGTTAAAAAAAATTTGTATTGGAAAACTTTGCGTTTCTGGTGAACATGAAAGTATTTAGGTCATAACATGCAAGTCTACATCAGCACATCCGGCTCTCTTCCCCAAAGCAAAGCCACAGTAGAGCCTTCATTGACTGAAACCTGATGGATCCTCCTGTAAGTATCCATATGGAATTAGGGAAATAGCAGATGCAACTTTTGTTACATACAAACTCTGTCCCATGGTATTACAGCTCAGGCACTTCAATATTTATAGATGACAAGAACAGATCAAGGTGCCTTTCCTTAAACACCCAGTTAAGAGTATTTTGACTTCAATAGATGACCCTAAGTCTGAAGGATGTGCTGCTACTTTTCTGGCAATATGTGAATTACCTCACCCTATACATGATACCTATAAAACACCAGCAAGACAAAGTGTGATAAGTCATGACTAATGTTCACTCAGCTAAGAGGCAGTAGTTCTTCTGTTACCTAATTGTTTTCTTCTTTCTGAATTTAGAACTTCACTTCTCTCCTATCCTTTCCCTCTGTGTTTTTATCCTTTTTTTTTTTTTCTTTTTTTCCAAATAAAGTGTAAACCTTGGGAGGATGATTATTAGTAGAGATATATACAGTATCTGCTTTTTATACTATAACATATATAAGTACTGATGTCTTTCTCATATTTTTTCTTTTTTTTCTATAAAACATCTGATGATATAATTGCTTGTTTCTTTAAAAAAAAAAAAAAAGAAAAATCTGTGAATGCATTTGTGAGTTACACATTGGCCAGACATGAAAACTTTAATGGTTTTAACTCTTCATACTTTCCTAGCAGTGGCAGGATATGAAGGGAGATTCGCTAGGCTATGGGTTGAAGCCCCTGAATTTGTTCTGAAGCCTGTGTCCAGTTCTGATTCAGATTCCACTATAGCCATCTGTTAGCATGAAAGTTTATTTATTTTTTTTAGCAAAACAGAAATCTCCTAAACTTCTACTGCCTTTTGGAACCAATGACTTACAGAAACAAAGAAAAGGTATTGGCATTGATATACAATTTTTTTCATACTATGTAACATTCACCTGAACTCACCTTAGACTTCTACATCACTGCTAATCATTAGACTCCAGTTACATTCAGTAGAGAGAGGCAATCATCTTAAATGGTACCTCTTATAAGGAAAGCCTAGAAAACTAGCCAGATATAAAATCTATTATGTAAGGATTGAAATGCAGATGAGCTGAATCCAATCACTGTGGTCCATAGAACTATGAGCAGAATAAAAAATTAATTCTGTTCAGCTGATTGGTACCACAGTTGCTCTGATGGGAACACACTTTCCTGTCCTGTCCCCGAGATTAAAATGGTTATCATTGGCAAAGAAATTGTGAACCCAGTCCAAAGTATTCCAGTGTAGTGCCTTCAATGTAAAAAAGATTATAGACTAACAATTTTACATAAAAAATAGCAACCATATTTTCCTTAAACAAAATCCAAAATTTCTTTACAATAAGGTTTTCAATCAGGAAACTTTGCATTAACAGCTTAATATAAACTACCATGTAATTGTGTATAATATGTAATTGTACGTGTGAGATAACATATTGAAGTTCTAAGTCCAAAGAAAAGAAGCAGGAACAAAATTGTTCAGTAGACTTGAACCAAATTAATTTTATTTCATGAAATTTCTATGTCTTAGCTTTTCATTGAGAGCTAAGACTTTTTTATTTCTTAGACATCACTTCTAAATGTATTATTTGTTTCTCAATCAGGTCAAATTTGCCTTTCGGTTTAAATATACATGTTTGCCATAATCAATGTCAAAGGATGGGATGATTTTTTGGACTGAGGTTACAGAGTATTGCTCCTTTTTCCTCTCCTAGTGTTTCCCAATGTATCACCACGCTGAAGACAAATGTGTCCTCCCAGATCTCTAGGATGCTACTGGCCACTGTATTCCAGCATCCATTTTGGCTCATCTCCCACTAACTTTGGCATGATGGTAAATAAGATGTAGATAGGTTCCAATAGCCATTCAGGTTGGAAACTAGGAGCTTGATGCTTGGTGTGATAGGCAAAGGGCAGCTGCTGAAAAACACCAGAACTGTAAGTTAATTTCTGCCTAACAAAGCAATTTTTACAGGATTGTCCTGGACAAATGTCACTCAAAAGCAGAGAAAGAGTATTACACTAAGTGAGATGCAAATTACGGATTTTGTACAAGAGATTTGCGTTCATGGTTGGGCAGGAGACACAGCTGGTACATCAGCCACAGGACAGCCGAGGTGTAAGCTTCTCTGTACCCACCTGCTTTCTTGTCTCACCCATATGATTTGGAAGAAGGAACATGAGATCACTGGTAGGTCTCGCTGTAAGTTCTTGAAGAGAACGTGCCAATTATCTGTGCAATTAGGCTCAGTTACAAAGATAGAAATATTTTTACATTAAATCTAGAAGTTCCTAGTAATTTTAAAAATAAGATGAAAGCATTGAAATCACATAACCATTTAATTCCTTCTTTTTTTCCTACTTTGTTCAGTCTCTGAAGAGTACTAAAATTTCCAGGAAATTAGTGAAATTTCTCATGTATATTAGAGATAAGGTTCCGAAAACATCAATTGCGATGCAGAACGTCGGTGCACAAAAACTTTTTAACCTTATATTTTACACTAAATCTGACTAAAGAACCTATCAAGAGACTTAGCAAATCATCATGTCTTACTGTAAAGTAATTTACAGTTGCATTTGCAGGCAGGCATCAGCAGGCTCAAAACCCATTACAGCCAAAGATAACAACATTAACTTAATCCTGACAGGCAAAATACTCCAGTCAATACAGTTGCAGGTATGATGTGTTGAAATATCCAACTGAAAACAATCCTGAGAAAGGTCAGTGCAGCACAAGTGTTTAACAATACAAGTGTTCCAGTCTGGTGTTTTAGACAAAGGTTATCACCAATATTCAAATCAGAGAAATTCACACTGAATCATTGCCTTTGAAGTTTTTGTAACACCGAGCTTTCATCACAGCCACAAGCAGTAGTATTCATGTATCACAAAGCCTTTGTTTAAAAACCTGATTAGAAAATGCATCCAACTCAAAAAGGGGCACAGAGAAGTAGTCAACCATTTATTTACATTTTTATATTTTGTAATCTTTCTGTCCATGGTATCTGGATTACAAGGAAAGGTAGGCAAATATCTGAACATTTGCATTACTTCTAAGCCCATATTCCCTATAGCACTAGCAATTCCTGGATTGTCTATTGTTTTCACAAGTTAATAGTCAAGCTACATCTGTGACTTGCCAGAGTATACAAACCAAGTATTAAACAAAGCTTAGCCAAATTCCTTTTTCAGAGGTACAAACAGCTGTTTTGGAATCTAGCACTAAGAATAAAATTTACCTATCAAAGTAGTAGTCACCTTCTGATTAGCAAAATTTCAAGAAAGGGAAGGAAAACAACTCCTGAAATACAATACCTTGCCTCAAACACATCTTAGTTTCAGTTAAATTAAACCCCTTATTGATTTTGATGTTTGCAGTAAGCCCCTGATGTTAACATAGAAATAAAGCAATCTTTATAGTATCTGTTAACTGTATAGGGTTGTTCCTCTATACTTACTTAATGCCAAGCTACTGAGGTCCCAGCTTCTAGTTATATATATAATTTTTCAGACTAGCTAATGTAAATCACATATTTGTTAAGGCTGGTATTTGCAAGGTAACATTAAACTAGTAAGCGTGTTCTTCCTATTATTTTAGGTTGAGACTTTGCTAAGAAAATTACTACTATAATTATTAGGCTTTGAGACCTCATTTCTCTAGTGAAACCAGGATGTAAGGGATAAAGGCAAGAAAAACAAATTTAGAAGTCCAGGACTGGATTTCTTCAGCATTTTCCAATAAATTAATGTTTAAACTAAGTATATTCTAGTAATGGGTTAACACTCCATGTGAAGAGTAACATGTACAGTTGGTTATAGAAGATTTTCAAATTACTCTTTGCTGTGGGGGGACAGTTATTACAATACTAACTGGCACATTACTGTGTCATGACTCAATTTCTAGGAAAGAGCTGATGCTTCTCAGGGAGGGACAGTCTAGAAGGTTAAAGCAACCATGCTTCATTAAACAAATACATACCACTAGATCAAGTGCCAATAATGACATAACTGACATACAGCAGAAGAGGTCTGCACTAGTGTTCTCACCTTGTTTCCACCAGCATGTGTCATTGTGGATGCCTGCACTGAGGCCCAGCACGAGCAAGGGGAAGAAAACAAATGATGCCTTCATAGGGAGAGATGGGCACAATGTACAAATGTAATTTGTCAAAACAAAGGAGAGACTGGAGCTGAACATCTGCATGCATGTGTGTCTAATACACCTTAATTTCCAGTGTGCTGCAGAGTATACTCTGGGGAAAGAAATAAGGATGGTTTTTAGAGTACTTGTATTGAGGCCTTGCTGTGGAACTGTAGATGGAAATACGCAAAACAGAGACAGTTGTGGTTAATCCACAGTTCGTGTAAAACATCTGACTACTTGCCTCTCCATTTTGAATTTGTCTCTGAGTAGGTTTAGAAGAGTTAACATGCAAGTATTAGCGGGTGTCCTCAGTGCTCCAGAAGAACCATTACCCCTGTCCCTGGGGAAGAATCACAGAGCCATCGGACTACTTTGCCATATAAAGCATGGGAAATATCCCAGAAACTGTCACACCACAGAGAATCAGTGAAGGTGAAATAGTTATAAGAACGTTGTCCTTTATGTTCCACCTATGATGCAGTATGGAAGGCCAGATTCCTTTGGCTACCCACAGTGTTCATCCTTGGGCGTATGATCAGGGCTGGGATAAGGAGAGCGAGGCAGGGGTGTTCACGAGGAGAACAGTGCA
Source organism: Elanus axillaris (assembly GCA_026212715.1). Lineage (NCBI taxonomy): Eukaryota > Metazoa > Chordata > Aves > Accipitriformes > Accipitridae > Elanus > Elanus axillaris. Next base: position 14,311,537 of record JANZLQ010000050.1, read on the forward strand.
TTTTCTCTGCATGTTAGAGTACTGAAAAGTACAATTACCTCGTTACTGGACTATTTCAGTGGTTTCTGACTACCACTGAGATACAGGTTAAGCAGAAAAGATCGTTTGTGACTCTTCTTTAGAAAGGACCCACTGTCACTATTAAATGATTGGGTGGGTTTTATAGAGAACTTAACTTCAGACTGAGTTGCCTGGGAAAGCAATAGTTCTGCACATATGCACACACTGGTGCTGAGGCGTGCACACACACATGCACGCACGTGTGTGCATGCAGATGTTCACACCCAAGTGTCAATCAGCCTTCTTCCAACTAGCACAGCTAGTGAGTAAAATCATGAGGCTGCCTGGTTCCTGCCTTGACAAGAAAACTTGGCGGTTTCTTTAACTCTTCCAAGAACTTCATTCTATTACTACTATACCGTTTAAATCTTATCACTTGACATGCATGTCTGCGCTATTTTCTGTTCAGCTCATAAGGGTTCAAGCCTGTGAAAGGCCCTTTAAAGGGACATTATAATCATTGGCCATATTTGCTACCCTTAGACACGCAGACCACTTACAGTCTTCTTGCCTGGTTTTATAACAAGTCAGTCATCACACCTTTAGTCTTATAATTTTCACCAGCAGCAAGATCATTTTTTAAGCAGAATGGTAGCACAGAAATGGAAAGGAATTGAGTCTGGAAGTTTGCTGTGTCTGCTTGTGCTTGAGTTAAAAGAATAGTACAAGTCACCTTTTTCCTCTGTGTGTTTGTGTGTACAATGCACACATACAATATATATGTGAGTGCACTTTCCTGTTCACTATTTTGAAAAACTTTAAAAAGAACAGACTCCTGTGATAGAGAATTGAAACACCTCAAAACTTACTTCTTGGATATAAAAGCCAATAAGCAATAATTAAGGTTGAAAAGGCTTGTTGTTTTTTAACTAAGCTAAACTGTTGTATACTATCCACTATAGCAGGATATTTGGGGGCCATGAAAGGTTAATCACTAAAACTCAGCACATAGCCACTATGGCAAAGCACTTCAGGGACTTCAAACTAGGGTTAACTGACTTGCCCCCACCTTAGTCACCCCTTATCTGTGCACCTGTGTAGTTAAGCACCTATTAGAGTACAAATTAATAGGTCTGAGGTACTTAAGATGATCTAAAGACTTATGTTGATGTAATCTGTTTAAGATGATGTAAAGGTTTAGCATAGATTATGATACTTATGTATCTGAAAGCTTTAGTTTGGTTTATCTGCAAAAAACCTTCCAAGACATGGTTTGGAGGGAGTAGAGGTAAAGAGGGAAAAGGGGAATATCAGGAATGTTGAAGAAGGTGCATATATTGCCTTAAGCCATGCACTTGAAAGAATATACAAGTACAGGTCTAGAAACTCATGATTAGCCTAGCATACTAAGAAGATGCTAGTCAATTTAGTCTATTAAATAGCTCCCAAGTGTGTTCATGGGAAATTACTGCTGACATTATTAGGCAGTTGCTAGATTTGATATTTCTGAACCATTAGAGTTGCCCGAGTCTTTAAAAAGGTAGAAATGAAATTGTAATTTATAAGCTAAATATATACATTTTGACCAAGTTTATTTAAACAAAAGCATATACAAAAGAGAACTTTGAGGAGAGTTGACAGCATTCATTACCTTCCGAAATCCACCCTGCACTGCGATAGAATAGATGTCACTTGTGATAGTTGCTGGGAATTGTTGTAGTTACCTAATTATAGGTTATATTGTCATGCATACACACAAGGCTCTGGGAAACCCAAGTAAGGCATTCAACCCCAATTGTCATGCTCCCTCACCTTTAACAGCTTAACTGAAGAATCCTAAACTTGGTTTCCCTTAAGTATACATCTTGCCCCTCTGAAAAAAATGGTATTTTTACTAGCGATCTGGAAAGGTACACAACAATGACTTCAATGCTTTGCATTTAGTAAAATAAGAAAGCACTTAAAGATTCAAGATTTGTCAGAGCTTTAATTTTTGCCTTCCTTCCAAAGCAATGTGAACTTTTCAGCCTACGTGCTAAAGATTGAAGTTCCACAAAGATAAAAATGGACAATGTTTCTTTAGCAGACAATTTGTCACATAGCCTTTAAGTTTTACTAGCCCGAAGAGATATCCGACAACTAAATAGTGAAAGGAAAGTGAATGATTAGCTGGCAGAGCTTCAGGCTACTGAAAGATAGTTTTAGTAGCCTGTCATGAAAATCTGTGGCCTCAGGCTGCAGGGCTACTTTTTATTTCAAGCCTGTTATTGATTTTGATATGAAGAAAATAATTTGGTATTGTTGCTTAAGGTGTCACTGAAAAACGAAAAAAAAAAACCACCAAACAAAAAAGCCCAACCACATGTTTCATTTGCTAACAGTTTTTACTTCAAATTTACCTTTTTATTACAACAGGGATTGAGCTGGTAGATGAAGGGCTTTTACTACTTAAAGGTACTACCATCTTTATGAAACATGGCACACTAATCGAAAACACAAGTAAACTGAAAATTAAATTTAAAAGCCTATAATTTAGTATCTTCCTTGCCAGGAATGATGACTTTCATTTACGGAGGGAATCCAGAGCTGCTCAGGGTCAGTCTGATGTGTGCCATTTTCAGGCCTATCGCGGAGGCTGATGGAGTTGATTAATTTCTTGGAACTCAGCTTTGTCTTCTCCAGCTCACTGAACAACTTCATTTCAGCTGATGAGTTCAAACAGGGGTCAGAGCAATCCTCATTTCTGACAATCCCACAAAATGGGAATTAATTTTATGAGTTACTACTATTGCGTTCAAAACTAAGCAGAAAGCAGTCAGCTAACTTAACCTAAGGAGGGAAAGATACCATTTATGAAGCCTACTAAGATAGACTGAACTGTTTAAAAATACAGGGAAAATATTTACATTAGCCAGAGAAAATGATTTAACATTCCATAGAATCTAATGCCTGAAAACCCGTTTAAGGTCCATGTCAGAGCAAACACTTAAACTGTAGCTGTTGCTCTTCATAATTGTTTAAAAAACACATTTGGGTGGATTAAAATGAGTTAGAGAGAACTGAAAGAGGCAGGGCAAAGAGGAGAGCATACCTGCTTTAGAGGTAACAAGACTACAAGCTCTAATTTTGTTTCAGTGGCTGCTGAGACATAATAAACCAATGCTGCTCATGTAAGTAGTAATGGCATTTAACATTATGAATATTGATACTCTTTTCAGAAGCAAGTATTTCACAATGCAATCTTCAGCCTTTCTACTCAAAGATGATTAAATACAAATAACATTACTAAACAAATGCAATTTTGAAAAACAATATACAAACAACACCGCTTGACCTAATTGTATTCACAGTTTTCAGATACTACTGGGACTTATTTTGAAGATTTTTTTTATAACTATTTCTTGCATAGAATGATCTAGAACTACTCATATCTTGACATAAATACATAAGCTAAACTTAAATGTTAGAAGCATTTGCTAAGGATGTTACCTATGGCATTGCGCTTCCCAGTGCCCCAGTTTGAAAAATCTGCAATGTCTGAAACATTTTCTAGATATACGGAAGAGCCTTTTTTCTTTCAGTGTGCTGGGGTCCACTTGAATAGCAGAGATCAGGAACAAGGAGAGAATCATACCCAGCACCAGTGAATGTGGGTTTTCTCAAACAGACAATTACCCCTTCTTGATTTGATGGCAAAAATTTAAAACACAGCCTTAAAAAAGGAGTTATGTTCAAGTCCTGTGGTTTCCTATTCATATATAATCTGAGTAGTGCAACAACAATCAAGAAGCTGTAGATTTTCCTGTTTCATCTGATTTCTGATGTTAGTGTACTGTTTGACTTGTATCTCCACCAGTTCATAAGCAAAAACTATTATCTTGTTCCTTTCTTCAGGGTACAACACAACTCTGGCCGAATGGCATGGTGGAAGTAGATAGAAAAGTCAAATACAGTCAGATTACAAAGGTCATATTGTTGTTACTTTGATGTTTTATCTTTCCTCCAATTTGTAAAAGGACCTATTTATTCATTCCCCAATTCGGTTGTATAAAAAAAACACAACATCCAAAAAACATCAATCCAACATTGATTCTCTAGAAGGCAAGAGTCAGAAATCCTGTCTTGATTTATCCTGCCAGGAAATTATCCATTTCTATGCAATGTTAGCCAACATATATATAAGGACAGTTTCTCTAACTCAGATGTTGTGATACTAATTTTTTTCACAGACATGTTACAGGTTCTAGTGTCTTTTGAATATTTTTATTATATTTTAAAAGTTCAAACCATTTACAAGTCTAAACCAGTGAAATGAGATCAGTACTAAGAAATATTGTTGTATTTATTTGTATTTTCTACATCTTTGATATGCAGATCTTCATAATAATTTCAGTAGGTGATGTTCAGACATCAGACTAGTCTTACCAGTTTGAAAATCCCTAACGCAAAGCATCCAGTCACTCATTGCTAAACCATACATGGGGGTACATGCAATAAGAATATTTGACCCATGAGATTCCTGGCTGATATCTTAGACTTCTCTTAGAATTGACTAAATGCTTTATTCTACAGAAGCCACATTTATGTAGTCCATAAAAGTTAAAAAAGTAGAATTTTTATAAATACATAATTTTGTTTGTTTTTCTGGTTCCATGAAACATATGTAAATAAAATTAGCTTTTCAAGGAAAAAAAAAAAGTATGGGAAGGAATAATTTAAGAACTTCAGTAAGTCAGGTAACTATTGGATTTTTGTTCACAGCAATTTGATCAGATAAAGGAATTATACATTAAAAGTGTTTTGAACATCAGATGTTTTATTAAACAGAACAATTCACCCTTCTGCTTCCACCCCCCCCTTTAGCTTATAACTGGATCTAGAAAAATGTAATATTCTACTGATCAATTTACCTAATGATCAGCTCCAAAAGCAATCAAAAATCCCAACAGTTGTTTACTTACATTTGTTTTGTACTAACACTTTAAATGGTGATAAAATGCACATGAAAAAGAAGAGAGAGACTTCTATTTTAAATGACACACCTGAGAAGAGTCTAATCTAAAGATAGACTACTTAAACCACAGAGAATATTGCCCTTGTCTCTCCTTTTTCGATGCTTTTCTGTATATTATATGGGGAAAATGTCTGGTCGCAGATTTCTTCTACTTTATTCCTAGCTTTTTTATTATTGCATCTGATTGAATCATTTTGAAAAAAAGAACAAGCAAAAGTTACTGTCAGTGAGTAAGTCTCTGACAGAGCTTCTCTCTGCAAAATATGCAAACCACAAATGCTTAAAAAGAATAAGTGATACTGAGGTACAAAGGATCAATCTTTTGTGTCATTTGGCATAATTTTGCACAATCCTTTCTGTGCAGGCACAAAACAAAGACACTAACTTTCTTTCCCAGCAGTTCATGGCAGTGCCTATGCAGGCATTGATTTTTAACACTGCCCCTTTTCTCACCCTTTACTTGCCTGGGAGACAGGGAGATGAGTTAGAGCTTTTGCTTAGCTCTATGATGTTCTGGGTTGCCCTCTTAAATAAGGTTGACTCATGAAATTGCAAACATTGGGTTCAAAATATGAATCACTTTGCTGAGAGGAATAAATGAAACATTTTCCACGTGAACCCTTCCAACTTCCATTGTTTTGTATATGGAAAGATATGGCAAATCAGTAGATCAGAGCTAGAAGACAAAAGAGTAATTTCTGTTGTCATCAGTGAGTGCAGCAAGTGTTAAAGCACAAACTCTGTGCTGGTGGGGTACATGGATTTTAGAAGTTTCATTCAACAGCTGATGTTTGACACTAACTCATGTAAATCCTATAAATCTCCTTGTCCAATGAAGCTGAGATTTTGATGCAGATTTTATTTGCAGCAGACCTGAATGATATGATGTTTTGAATTGATGTATTTACGTTCTCAAGTATTTCACTCAGAATAACTTACTCCATTGTAATTTGCAATGAAACAAAGCAAACTGTGTATAACAGCTTAAAATGTCACTCTGACAATGAACCTTAGCTACTTAGAAGTGAATTTTTCTGTAAGTTTTCTTTAAATAGAAATACTTATCATTTAGATAGCAAAACTAGAGAGGCAAAACCCTGAGCATGGTTTAGTTTCACTACAGAAGCCTTGAAGTGCCACAAATCACAATCCATGACCTACAAAGATTATATGCTAGGCATAAAAGGTGATGTGCAACTAATTATTACTTGAATTATGCACAGAATCTCCACCACCTAAGGTAACATCCTCTTTGGGAGGGAGAAAAAGAATGTACTTATTCATTTTGAGCAAGGTATTGCTCATTTTTCTTCAAGCCTCTCCTATTACTTGGTTTAGTTAAGTAATTAAGAATCTCATTTGTAACTGGAACTACTAGTTATCAGATTATACACAATAATGATTAAAAGGTACACAGAACACTGAAAGTGGATGGGGAGAGGGGGAGAGTTACCTGATCCAGTTCGGCAGGTGGTAACACATTTTGCAAAGTGAAAATCTGGCCTTTTAGACTAATTTTCCTGGCTGTCTCTCCTTCCAGCATGTGCAAACCTTTCACACTGCTTCTGCTTTTCCAAGTCACAGGATGATAACTTTTTTTGCTCACAAGTATCCACAGTGCATCCAACCCCCACCTCAGAAAGTCTTATGATGGTTTTACCTTTTTTTTCCCTTAATAAGGGAAGAAGTTAGACTATTAAAATCCAGACTCCCACTACTTATCCAGGGAACAAAGCTGTGCCATTTCTCTATTGATGCAGTGACTCCTCAAAGTTTGTTATTTTTTGTGCTTGAATGAAGTCAAACTATGAGTATCATAGATTAAAACCATTTCCAAATAATTTGCAAAGGGCAAGAGATTAAAAATTATACAGGCTTTTGTGCTTTGAAGTGCTGGGAACTTTGAACTTCCACCAATGTCAGGAGACATTCTGACAGCTGTAGAACTGCATCTTTCATTGGCACTGTATGGTATGAAATCAAATCAATCTTTCGATAGCACAAGTTTCAGCCACACTTTTAAGATTAGGAAAGAGCAATTACATGTGTATCTATGTCAGCTGTAAATTGGAGCTGCATTTTCTTCTGCAATAAAAATGAAATTATATACTATTTAAAACTATTACGAGGAAAAATGAGAGTGACTGTGTACTCAGGTTTGACACGTGTACATTACATTTAATTCAGACACTGCTGTTTCTGCTGAACTAAGTGTGGAAAGATTCTAGCAGCCTTCTGGCCCAAAGTATGAAAGCAGTAAGATTTACTGAAGCCTAAATTAATACAAAACAGCAAACAATTCTGCATCAGCTACTTGCTATCTCTCCTTGTAACGCAAGAAAATGGACAATACACATGGGAACTGTATGCTATCCATTCAGAGGTCTTCAAATAGCATTCCTTAATTAATCCCCAGGGGATACAGTTCTGAGAAGTGGAGTAACTAGTTTCTCTCATTACTGAGTTCTTCTCTATATTAACAGTACGTTACACCAATGGGATGGCTAACTGTTATGAATTGGGATTTTACATTTATTTTATGATCCTTAATCCAGCCTTTTGCAAACAAGACCTCACATACGCTGTGCTTTACTGTGCTCTGTCCATTTATGCCTCGAAAAGTTAAAGCACAGATTGCAGCTGTTGTGGCACTGCTACCCAGCCCTAGCAATTCACTGCTAATCTGGCAGTCTGACTTGAAAGGATCAGTTTTAGGGAGAAGGTAATTTAGTCATTATGCCCATCGAGTTTTAGGTTTATCTCACCCTCTCAGTAGCTTCACTCTGGGCATTGTCAGTTATACTGTTCTGAATGGTTGCTCATGAATTAATATGCAGTCTGTGATGCACCTGGCCATGACACTCTGAAGATGTCAAAAAGAGAGACCTGGGACTTGAACTGCTTCTGAAAGTCAAGTGATAGCCAACAGAAGATATGAAAATCCTAGGAAAAATATTTAGCTTCTCCAGCCAATGAGATTACACCTACATTCTGCAAAGTCAAGAGGTTGTGAAGATCCCTCATCACGTTTAGAAACTCATCCCAATCATAATTAGTACTGAAGAACACATTAATGACTACCTCTAGGGCATAAGCTCTGTCAACTAAATAAATTAGATTTTTTCTGCAAAGAACAAGTGTCATCATCCTTTCTTATACATATTGATAACTGAATGTGTAAAATAAATGATAAATTTGATCTGAGGAGATCCTCTGGAAAACAGGTAAAAGCTGGGTTTTTTTAAATCCTTGAATAATTTGCCCATTTCTTCATCTTCAGGTTTATTTCAGCAAGTATCAGACAAAATTAAAGAAAGAAAAAAAAGTTGCAATTGGCAGGGATATGACAACAAAAATATAGTAAACAATCCAATATTTATCTTAGAACAGGCTTATTTAAATAAAAAAATGGGAAAAAGAATAATTTAGAATAAATGAGGTAAAAAACAGTAAAGCCCAAGATTTTCATTTTGATTTGTGTTTGTTGGACATGTGCTCTGCGTTTTTCATATTCTAAAATACCAGTTTGTAGTTTTATACAGTTGCCAGACACACGCATGCCTTTCAGCATTTAGCGTAGCCAGGTTTTATTTGAAGGCTTTTTTCAGCTTAGTATCATCTGTAAACTGCTATCAAGACTGTCACAGAACCATGGCATGGCTGAAGTTGGAAGGGGCCTCTGGAGGTCATCTGGTCCAAACTCCCTGCCTGGCCAGGGCCATCTAGAGCAGTTTCTGATGGCTTTTGAATATCTCCAAGGTGGGAGACTCCACAACCTCTCTGGGCAACCGGTGCCAGTATTTCCTGATGTTCAGATGGACGATCCTGTGCTTCAATTTGTGCCCATTGCCTCTGATTCTGTCACTGAGCATCACTGAAAAGATCCTGGCTCTGTCCTCTTTGCATCCTCCCTCCAGGTATTTGTATACATTGATGAGATCCCTACCAAGCCTTCTCTTCTCTAGGCTTAACAGCCCAAGCTCTCTCAGCATCTCCTTATATGTGAGATGCTCCAATCTCTTCACCATCTTAGTGGTCCTTTGCTGGACTCTCCAGTATGTCCATGTCTCTCCTGTAGCCCAGAACTGGACCCAGCAATCCAGGTGTAGCCTCACCAGTGCTGAGTAGAAAGGAAGGATCAGCTCCCTTGACCTGCTGGCAACACTCCTGCTAACTCAGGACACCACTTGCCTTTTTTGCCACAGAAGCACATTGTCAGCTCATGTTCAGCTTGGTGCCCACCAGGACCCTCAGGTCCTTTCATGCAATGCTCCTTTCCAGCCAGCTGGACCCTAGTGTGTACTGGTGCCTGGGGCTGTTCCTCCCTGGATGTAGGACTTGCCCCTTCCCCATGCTGTACTTTTCAAGAAACAGATATAAAAGACAGGGCACACAAAACTCACATACTAGCAAAATAAAACAAGTGCAAAAGAAAAACTTTCTTTTCCTTCAGTTCCACCCTTTACATGCATGAAAAAGAAGCTGTATATTGAGTACACTGGGCATATCAGATACACAAAATGAGATAGTCAACACCTTTCCACATATTGAGTGTGCCTGATATTCCTTTGTCGACCAGCACTCATCGAGAATCCAGGATATCTAGGCACCTTCATGTCCTCTCCCTGAAAGAATCCAAACTCTGTCATTTCCCATGAGATTTAACCATGAGAGTCAAACCAAACCATGTCTTCAGTGCTCCCTGCCACATAGCTTGTCAGATCCCCACTCTGCATTTGGGAATCCCTTTCTGAAGATTTTGCCTCCTGTAATGGATTTTATGGTGAATTTTCTTACCAGAGATATGGCTGCCTATTCTACTACGGATGTTGGGGCTTAATCCAAAGGTGTTATATATCTAGTCTTTGCCCTTTTATATATACATACAGAAATATATCTTTATATATCCACATATCGCTATTTATATACAATCTATACTATAGGTGTGTGATATTACACACAGAGCTATATGTAAAAAGGCGGATATTTATAAAGACATTAATTTATAGTTGCAGGTACAGCTGTAGATTTATATTTATTTATAAGGTATATCGAAAGGGGTTTATTTACATCTAAGTATCTATCTTCACTAACTGTAAGATTTCGCATATAGCCATATTATGCTGAAGGAGACATCAACAACACGCATACACCTTGGAAAGGAATTGTAAAATTAATGTGCATCTCATAGTGATGGGCTACCTGCCACTTCAGTTCCTCTCAGAACAGCCAGGCCAGCAGGGACAGAAGCTCGACTGACAACATTGGAGAGTGGCAGCAGAAAGCTGTAAATTATCACTGGTATAAAGGAGACTGTGTATTCGTGTATACATCATTGTGTCTTAAAGCACTGGAAATATGACAATTGGTTTGCTGCTTATCCATTTTCTTTGCTTCATCTCTGATGTAATAATCAGTTGTGCAATTTAGGCTTTTAAAACTCAAGAAATGTGTGTTCGGCACAAAAAAAAAAAAAAAAGGATGCATCAATTCCTCTAACACAGGCCTTTGTTAGCTATGTGCTGTGACACAGGTCTTACTTTGCTCATGGACTGGAATTTTTTTGCTCAAAACTACTGAGGAAGTAAGGTAGTATTCTTTCATTTTCATGTCATTTTTCATTATTAAATTGAACAAGTAGGAGTTACAAAGCTGAGCAGATGGTTTCAGGGCACCCAGAGTAGCTTGTCTTTTGGACAGAGAGAAAGTTAGGCTATGGGAAGTATTAATTAACACTTATCATTTGTGGGAGTTCTCAGCAGTTGACATTGAAAAGATCATTATTCTTCCACATAACATTTTTTAAAAAATGTTATTTTAAAGTTAACAGTAAATTTGTCAGTCTCCAGTGTAAATCAAATGGAAGTAGCTGTCATCAAATGATGGGCAGTACCACTGGAAGTCTTCACTATAGCGATAGCAAAACAAGATAACATGGTATGGGCATGTATGACTGTGGGGGTGATCAGAGTTTTGGAAGGTTATAGAGGGAAAAAGACAACATCTTTTTCCCCACATCCATGCGCTTGCATCAGAGCTGATCTGATTTTTCTGCAGAGCCAGGCTCTATTCCTTGGAAAAGTGCATTTATTATGGAGTTTACTGTGCAAGTCAGAGGTAGGGACAACGGAAGTGCATCCTTCTCCAGCTACCCTCTCTTTCAGACACTATCTTCCACAGACTTCACAGCAGTTTTCTATGAAGTAGAAGGAAAAGGAGGTAAATATTCATTTGCTGTAATATTTTAAAGAAAGAATGGAAAACAGTAAAGCCCCTTTTATAGTGTAACATTTTCCCAGTAAAGAAAATACTTTGAAAATTAAAAAGTCATGAATGCATATTTAACATACATAAACAGAAGTCTATAAAATCTGTAACAGCTGTTTCAGATAAGATTTGTAACAGCCACTTAGATTTTCACAAGTGTGATAAAGTCTTCTGACAGAAGAAACATAATTCAATGAGTTAGTAAAACTCAACAAAGTGACTATTCCATTTAGGTCACAATGATATTTTCAAGCACATAAACTTTCCCTGCGTTCAGGGGGCAGCTCTTACAAATCAAACTACATTCATAAATACTGCTATGGGAATGAAGGGGGGGTGAAACAAAACCTGAAGTTTATTAAGATTGAAGTTGGCAAATGCTCACTTTTATTTTCCCTTGTGCTAATATCTTTCAAAAGTAAAGAGTACAGAAGGGAAAAGTCACCAAGTGACTAGCATGGCAAAACAGGGAAGAAATAAGTACTGACAGTGATTGAATTATGTTGATCATATCAGCAAACCAGCTATCATTGGCACAGGAGACCTGGGACCATCAGCCTGGGACCATCTGGCAGCGATCATTGCAATGCCTGACATCAAGCAGGTAATGTTAACTCCACCACTGAAAGGGGGCTATGAACTATGATCAGAGATACAGCCCCATCAATAGACATCTATTTTCCTGCTTTGCCATAAATGTCAGTGTCCATAGACCCCTCAATTATTCAGTGTTCTGCTGAAGGTTAAAGGCTTAGAACTGATTTTATAAGCCAGTCTTGACACATATTGTTTCCCCTGACCACACACATGCACACACACAAAATGCAGGCTGGGAATGCCACAGCAGCTAAAGATCAGCTGTAATTCATTTGTGATAATTAGAGAAAAAATGAGCAGTACTTAAGGTGAAGAAAAAGCAACAGACTTTGTCTCTTTGGAAAAGATTCTTTGAAAGCAAAAGGCTAAACACATTTGGCTTTTTGTTGTTGCTGTTTTTCCCATTTTCAAAACCAACATTACAATTTTATGATGCACAAAATGGAAAACTTTCAAAAATGTCAGGTTTTGAAAAAGATTACTATGAATAATGTATTTCAATACAGCTTTGTCAAACTGTTCTATAGTACATACATTTGTAATTTCTTAACACTGAATTTACTGGGAAGTGACACTACTGTGCTCATGCTGTTCACACTTGTTTACAAATAGAGGCAGTCAGGCTTTGAGCTTCAAATTCAAGTGTCCAGATACTGACGTGACTTGCCTGAAAGCACTGGCAGGAAAAGTGTGCTGTGTTAAAAATTCATAAAGAACACTGCTTTTTATTTCAAGAGTAACAGGAGCAAAAGGTTTTTGCAGTGCCCTGGGAAACAGAAAGTTCAAATATTGTGAAGTTGCAGGAGTAGATCAGAGCATACTATTCACAGTTAAAGCCTACAAGGCAGTTCTTTATAGTGTCTTGGGTGAGACAACTGAAGGAGAACTGAACCTAAGGAGCCAATTTGCTGAGTTTTGTTCAGTCTGTAAATGGAGTAGTTTTTATTGTAGAATCATGAGCTGCAAGAACTGCATATTGAACAATGGAAAACTGCATTTCAATCTGTGTATTTCTAGATTGTCTAAACTTATAATTCTATAACTCCTCCAAAATGTCCAATAGACCCATGAAGGGCTGATACAACAGGATGGATTTTTCAGAATTCTGAGTCTCACCAATTATTGATCCCATAGCTGGCTACTTTTTCAGGCACCCTCACGTGGGAAGTAGCCATGTTGAGGTTCTAGGCTGGAAGGAGACAGGTATGTTTGGTGTTTTTTAAAAACTGTTTGTGTGCCCAAACTTCCCTATCAGAAATGCATGCACTCACTTTGAGTTAGATCTAAAAGTCTGCTGCTTAAGGTGAAACATTTCTTTAGCCTCTTGTCCTCTTTACCCTGCTATGCTACCCTTACTGACTGCTAACAAAACTGCTATGCATCACATATTTTAAAATGTCTTTAAATGAATATTCAGCAAAACAGCTTTGTATTTTAGACAGTTTCTGAACCAGATCCTTCTAGGAGAGACAAACAACTAGAAACACTTGTCAAATATGTTATTTCATACATTTAATTAGTATCTATCAAATGTCTGTCAGATGGCTGACTGAATCCTTTGAGGAAAAATTATTGGAGTAAAACCTCAGTGTTTGACAGTAGTCAGATTATGCAAAGGGGGTCCACCTCAAATATATGCATACAAATAAGGGAGTGCCAAGACAGCAGTATTATGGGGAAAGCTCTCACACTTGGGGTACACATGGGGCTCTGCCTTGGGATGGATCACAAGCCATTCAAGAGCTTATGAGTTAGAGGGTAGACAAACATGGGTGATGTTGTCTTGGGTGTCTCCTATAGGCTGCCTTAATAGGAATAAAAAGCAGATGAGCCCCTCTGACAAGAGGAGGAAGTGTCATATTCATAAGTCCTTGTCCTCATGGGACACTTTAACTACCCTTATATCTGCTGGCAGGGCAATACAGCAGGCCACAGCAATCCAGGGAATTTATGGAGAGCATTGATAACAGTTTCCTAACACAGGCCATCAATGATTTGACAATGGTATGTCCTCTTCTGAAAGTGACATCTACAAAGAAGAAAGACCTTGTGGGAGATGGGAAGGTCAGGGAAAGCCTTGGCTGCACTGACCTGGAAATGATGGAGTTCAAGACCCAGAGAGAAGGGAACAAAGTAAAAAGTAGGATCACAGCTCTGGTCTTCAGCAGAACAGATTTTGTCCTATTGAGGAACCTGCTTGGAAGAGTCCCACAGAAAACAGCTGTGGGGAGAAAAGCTTTCCAGGCCAGCTTGTTGTTTTTCAGGGATCACATCCAAGCTCAAGAATGGCTTGCCCCCATGACCAGGATATCAAGCGAAGGTGGCAAGAGGCCTGCATGAATGAACAAGGAGCTCTTGACTAAAATATCAAAAGGAAGTATACAGAATGTGGAAGGAGGGCCAGGCAGCCCAGGACAAATGTAGAGGCACTACATGCTGGGATAAGTTTAGGAAAGTCAAAACTCATCTGGAGTTGGACTAGAAAACCTCCAGAGGACCCTTCCAACCTCAAACATTCTGTGATTGTGCAATTCAGTGATTTTGTGAAATCTTCACAGAAATGTCTAGCTCTCCCTTGTGTGTCTTAGTGAAATTTTACCACTTTTTTTCTTAGCTTCATTCAGCCTTCTCATTCCTTCCCCATCCTGTGTTACAATGTGTGTTTCCAGGTCATCTACAATGTATACCCTCTGTACACACAAATGCAGTCCTAAAGCCTCCTACAGTTTGCTTACATGCTGACAGCTAGCATCCTTAATACCTGGTGAAATGTCAACACAGTAGTCCTTTCAAGGCTAAAATGAGTGGCATAGAGAGGATGTGAGATTCCTATGTCATGAGGCATCTATGAAGAAGCTCACTATCATCCATGAGGAAGCTTCTAGGAAAGGTTATAATGCTGTGATTTGTGAAGTTAACACCCAGTGGCTCAGGCAACATACAACACTTCAGAATTCAGTTCTTCCTGTCTGAGAACCTTTAGCAGTGCTGGAGAGGAACATCAATAAATTCCATCCCCCTTCACTGGGGCAGAGCTGCTTGATATTTTCATTGGTATTACATAGCTGTCTAGTATGTTATCTTCTCTTTTTTTTTTCCTGTCCTCCTCTTTTTTTTTTTTCAAGTTTATAAGGGAAGTAGTTGTGGTTTTTCCTCATATCCTCTAGCCAGAAAAAGAAAGGACTTTGGTCTGGCAGACCTTGGGATGAAGGCAACCTTTTTGTCATTTCCCCATTGATAACTTCTGATGACTATTTTTGGTTTATTTGGAAAACCAGACCCTGGACTCAAACTATATTTAAGGGTCTTGATGTAGGTTTTCCTTGCTACTGAAGATTTTTAGGTATAATTTGCAAATGCATCAGTATAACAAGATGATTGACTGCCTTGTAAACCCCTGGACAGCATCAGTTTGATGCAGTATTCCTTTCTTTCTAATGAAATTGTACATATAAGCAGCTGGACTGGAAAACTGAGTATCCTGAACTCAAAAAATGGGTGACCACAAAATTTTCTCTTTATGCAAAATCCTATTTCAAATATTTTTGGTCAGATGAAGCAGTCCCCTTGGGCCTCTTACACACTACAACACTGTAGGCTCCCATGTAATACAGGTTTCCACTTCCAGTAATAGATATGCATGCATTTTTCTCATATCTTATTCAAGCCCTTTCCTTCTCACTGCGTAGCCTTCTAGTCTCTGCTTTTCATTCTCACCACAGCAAAAAATCCAAGGTTCCTGCAGCTCTGCTACAGCTGCATGCAGCTACAGCAAAGACTATACAAAGTCTTGAAGGTCAAACATCACTGGAGTACAGGTTCAGTGCCTATTAGCTCAGATTTTAATGACATCTTTATTCACCAAGAACACTGTGGAAATTCTGCCTGTTAGACACTCTAACACTATAATAGAAAAAGTTTATCTTTTTAAAATTAGCATATGTACAAGTCAGAAGCTTCATCTCAAAAATGCTGCCACAGTAAAGGAAAACGGTCAAATATCTCCCAACGAGTAGAAGATGCAATTACGAATAAAATTCCTGCCACTTATTAAATAAATAAAATGGTGTAGAGTTAATTCTTGTCAAATTAGGTATATTATCTTTGAAATTTTCTCATTTCAAATGTGATCAGCTTTTTCTACCAGGAAAAGACTTTATCAGGCTGATACTAAAAGAAAATTAATGTGGGATGATCATAGTCAGAAGATGCAAAACAGTTTAGACAATATATTCTGCTACATGACAGTATTCTTGCTTATTTATACAGTACCATTAGAAAATCTAAATCAAATAATGGTTTATCTGATAAGAAAAAATGGGCAGACATAGGATTTATCATAGCCTGCACATTCTGGATCTAGTCAAAAAAGCTATGTACTTCACTATTTTGAAAAAAGCTACATGCCTCATAAGAAGTCCCTGATGAATCAATCAATATGTGGATAGGTAGATCCCTAAGGCAGAAGTGAATGTGAGGAAATGGCTAATACTTATATCTAATAGGGATTATGGAAGTAAATGTTTTGTTGTGTTTTCTCCTGTTTCAAATATATCAAAAAAAACCAAATACACTGAAACAAAACCAAATCACCTTCTTATTTGGATTGTTATCCACAAGCATTCTAGGTACTGTCATTTTGTTCTCCTCTTGGCAACACAGGTTTTCAATTGGAATTTGGATGCTCAGACTTCCAACACTAGGAGTTCCATTTTGCTTGAATTTTAAGGGGTTGTTGCCAGACCTTTTCATATGACCAATTTTTAACCTTGAATAAATCACTCATTACAAATTTTTTTGCTTGGTTTCAGTATATTGTTAGAGTTCATGAAACTATTAATCAGATCTCTTTGAAATCTCCTTATGCTTGCAAACAAACAAGGCTATTTTCTTTAGATTTGCTGCTTCCTTTTATCCCTCTACAGGGTTTTGACATTTGAAATATTTTCCCTTTATCTTAATGATTGCAGTGAATTCTAATAAAATTTTCATTTGTGGCTTATTTAAATTCAGGGATGATTCTGGCTATCTTAATATATACTTTTAACTCTCTAGGGATAAGTCCATACAGAATCATATTCTCATCTGGTCTTATTTCTTTTGTACACAGGAATTTTTAATGATTTATATATCTATTAATTTCCCTTTTTTCCTTAGTGTTCCAGATTCTGTCTAATTCCTAATTTTCAACATCTTAAACTGTATTGAACCTGCTCTGAAAACAATTCTTCCCTTGTTAAATCTTTCTTTGTGGACTTCGCCTCTACCAATCCTTTTTCAGACTAATACTGCAAACAAGTGGTATTATCTCCCCATCCCCAGTTTCCTTGTAATTTGACAGTAGAGATCACAGATAATTTATAATCTAAGAGATTTCCTATTTCAAATGATTGCCAATTACTGCTGTTGGGTGGTATACTGAGACATCACAGTCTTTTGTCTCTAATACCCTTTTATGCTCATTGCAAATACTCCCTCACCTTGTTACTCTAGAATAGTATCTATTACATAATACCTATTGTCCTAACAGAACATATGCTTTCTAGAGAGCAGCTATGGCAATTTAAAAATAGTTGATAAATTGTGTATGCTTCTGTCAGCATGTCCATACCAATGCATTCAAACCTTCATTAGACCTTTCCACACTTTTCATACAGCAGGTTCAAGACACTCCACAATGGATTCTGATACAAGAAAGCAGTCAAAGACTAATCTAAAATCATCTGTATTCAGTACAACACTTAAATATATTTAACCTTGAATGTCTATCTCGTAGACTTCAATAAGAATTAATATGCTGAAGTTCCACGTGGAATAACCTTAGCTGTTACAACTCACTGTATAATGTACACATGTGCTCTTCTAAAAAGATACCTAAGTATAAAATGTTGTTAAGACAGCAAGTGAAATGAAGTGTCTAAAAGACAAGTTTCATTGAAGAGTAAAGAGGAACAAATACAGCATTGTAGCATAATCCCCTTACGTCACTGAGCCTGGTACTACTCACAGACTGACTCTGGTCCTAGATACTAAAAACACTTGACAAATCAAGTTCAATCAATAAATGACTCCTGCGAGGACCACAGATATTTATTTCCCTTTTGGCTAAATGTTCCTTTTGTTATCATTGATCACATTTGGTACAATGATTGAGTTATTGCAAATTCTAGCTGATTAATCTTCTTTGAGTATTCTGCTCCACTGGACCTGTCAGTTACTTTTACTTTTATGATATTTTTTTTGCTTCAGACAATTCTTGAGTGTTCACTAGCTTTTGACAGTGCAGCTCCCAGGTTGAGTGCAGTGGGAAGCATGACCGATTTGCAATGTCCCTTTCCAGCGTACAAAGTTAAGAAATCTTCTTTTATTCTCAAATGGTCTGTAGTTTTTTCACAGTTGTATCTAGAATTACTGTTGTATATGGACTGAAAATGCAAAATTATGGGTTTAGATTCATAGTTAGAACCATCTGAGTAAAGACTGTAAACCATTTGGCTAATATCATACTCCATTGCTTTATAAATTGTTCGTCAGGTTGACTGCCTAAAGAAGAATAAAGGAAGAGCTGAGACAAACGGAAAGGTACCTGCTGTTTTATTTAAGAACGTTGTCATTGCAGGTAACTACCTGCAAGCTGGAGAACTTCCCTTGCTGCTTATAAGACTAGTGCTTGTTCAGTAAAGCTCCAAATGGGAAAGTCTTGTCATAATGCACAATCTCATATGCAATGTTGACTCAGCCCTAGATTCCAGAACATCATCAAATGAATCAGTCTAGCTTTGCAGTTAGGAGAAAAAAAATCTAAAATAGTAAAATACATTGTGCAGTTTCAGCACCTGTCCGGTGGATCCACTTATGAGTCCTGTCTGTCCACTTCATGACGTGTCACAGGACCACACAATACTGCCACTGAGTGTTCATGGAGTTCATACTCTCAAATAGTATCTAGCCTCAATGAGTGTGAAGTTTCCAGAGGAAGATAACGCCAACATTTGTATTTTTTAGTATAGTAGCAACGAAACACATAAAAGATTAAACCAGCTAGGAAACAACAAATATCCGCTGCGCCCCTCTCCACTTTCACCTCCCCCTCGCAAAAAAAAAAAAAAAAGA
>JANZLQ010000050.1:14330554-14361365 GCA_026212715.1 Elanus axillaris
ATTTTGCTTCCTACTGATAATGGAATTTCCAACTCTCATCTTCCAATCCATCACACAGGATTATTCAATAAAAACACTTGAAGAAATATGGGTGCATCAGACTGTTGCTACTGCTTGAAAAAGTTTTTAATCTATTTGTGGCAGAGATTGTGTTCCTAAGTAAGTTAACAAGATGATGCTATCACTTCACCTTGCCGTTGATAAATCTTGACACATTTCTTCTACCTTGTTTCTAGCAGAAAACATTTATATTATAGTGCCTGTGTTCAGCTGAATGTTTATAGGATGCCACAACTCCACATGAATCATCAGTTTCCTCATCTCCTACAGTGGTCATAGGGATTGTAAATCTCTAAATAGGCATCTTCTGCTGAGATTAAAATCTTGTTCTTCTTTCAACATATGGAATCTTTCTCACATTTTGTTTATATCTGCATCTCAATACAAGAGATCCCTTTCCTTACTTTGCATGAAAGAATTTTAAAAATGATCAAAATATTTTTGCTTTTCCTTTGGCCTTGTTTTCCTCTCACTGAGTGTTGTGAATGCATCAGAATAAATGTTTCAGCACAAGAGTTTTGCATTGTTTCATTTTTGCTCTGCCAGTCCCTATATATACTTCTATTTCTCCCTAATCAGTTATTCTCATCAGTTTGAGCACACATTTCTTAGGTGTGTAAAAATTGTGACAGCAGATCCCAGTAGTGATGCATAAAACTTTATCCTCCATCTAACAATGAGGGCTAATATGATCACAAATCACCGCAATGAAAGGACAATGTGTATTCTTATGAAACTTTCGAATATCACAGTTGCAGTCCATTGCCCACACTTAGAAATACCAAAAAATCTGCAGCAAGAATTGGAGAGAATTATTAACTTCTTATTAAGACAAAGTGCAAAATCACAACTTCTATGTACAAATTAGAAAAAAACTTTGCTACAGATTGGGGTGCCACTAATAAAATTAGAAGGGAACTAGACATAATTGGTGATTATAAAGCAATCTAAATGCCATATAGCCATGAACAATTTAATTCCAGGAGGCAGCAGGTGCAGTATTTTAAGTAAAAAGAAGGAAATATTAATTCTGTTGTCCAAGTCTTTACTAAGACTTCATTAAATATCAGGCTCATATTAACTAATATTACATCAGAATGGTAATTTCTATGCAAAACCAGTCTACTCAGATGATAAAGGGTTTTGGAGAATGCATCTTAAAAGAAGAGACTAGTGAAACAAAAGTTGGACAGGATATGATTATTTTCTATAAATACACTTACTTAATAAACACAATGGAAAGACAAGGACTGTCAAAACTAAATATGATTGTACAAGATCAAAAGAATGTAAAAATTAGTCATGGATATATCTTACCAGCAAGCAAAAAGAACATTTCTAATCATTAGAGATTAAGTTCTGGTATGGATTTTTGAATAATGCAGCAAAGACCTGGAATATACATTGACTAAAGATAATATTTGAAAACATCTGATAGACTCCATGTGGTTACCAAAATAAAAGCAAACAATGGTAATTTTGATACATTTCATAACTATATATACTTGTCATTTGAGCTGTATACGTTTAATACATATATATATATAAAAACCATATATGTTTATACTTGCAAGACTAATGTCTGAAGTTTTATATATCCTTTACTCAAAACAACTAAATATTTTGTTCATTTTATTTGGCTGTGACACTGTGCTGAATAGACGTGTTCACTGAGCTGCTAAGATCTAGAGATTTCTCTTGACCAATTCTAGTGCATTCAGTTAAAAAAACTCTTTAAGAACAGAATCAACTTGAAGACCAGGGTACATTGTCTTGTTAATTGGTAACATTTCCCCTAGCTTTGCTAGATTGCTATGGATTTATCCTCCATCCCTTCATCCAGTTCATCAATGAAATAAATTAAGCACTCATAAAGGCTCTTTAGATAGTCCATTATCAGCTTCCTTTTATATTAAAATATGACCATTTTTTTCCTTCTCTTTCACTGCTGTCTCTTGATCAATTTTGATCCTTCCTTCTCCAACTCCATTGTGAATGAAATTTCAAGTACAGACCACTCTTTGAAACACTAAGATAGGCATTCACTGGATATAAATGAAGTTATTTGTAACTCACTTAGCAGTGTTCCAACAGACAAAGATAAAATATCAAGAGGAAGAAAAAGATTTTTCATTTTTTCATCACTGATACTTGAAATGTTCTGCCATGATGAGCAGTTTTGAGAGTCAGGTAACTTACCATCTTTACAATAGCTACTTAGACAATTTTTTTTTTTCCGCGCTGTTTGTTTATCTGTTTAATCAGAGCTATTTTACAGCTATTTGACACAAAATATGATTTTTAATTTCCTTACACCAATTGATAATTTTCCAGTTTTTCAGTCAACCTGGGAACCTCAGCCAAAATGCGGGCCAGACCGTGAGGCTGGAGCAGCCAGCATGACTGATGACTAGGTCATAAATCTCTGCTTGGTGGCCAAAATATATCAAATTTTCAACATGCCAGTGAGAACCAGGATGAATGACAAAGTGTGGACCCATGTGAGATTCAAGATCTTGTCCCTCAAAGCAAAAGGTGTCTGCAGAGACATTTAGCTCTGTCTGCAGCAGCATCAGTAAACTAGGCAAGGACTTATTTTGAAGAGAAATCTCAACATCCACCTCAGGTGGAAGGCCACTACTTGAGCATTAAATTTTGGGTGTTTCAGAGGGAAACTTCTACCTTAACTATTCAGTTTAAATAGATGTTCATACAGGTAAACATAGTTCAAAGATCTTCTGAATTATCTGAATGAGAATCACTTCCCCTGTCAATAAATCAGGTTTATTTTCCTTAGTATTTATGAAGCTGTAATCCTGTTAATGTTCTTGTTGTTCAGAAAATCTTGTCTGCTAATAGGCATTGAATTTTCAATTTAAAAGAATGCAGAAAAGATGCACATCTTTTCATGAAGGAGGGGCAGAAACATTATTTTACAGTAAGGGTACAAGTAGAGCTGTTTGCATAAAGATGAAAAATGGCATTGCTGAGAAACTTCCCAGCAGTATCAGATTTTGCGTAAACATTATCACGGACTTGCGTCATAACTGTGCAGGTGTTGCATCACCACAGTGAAGCAATGAGTAACGGACAAGAGAAGAAAACTGTCATACAACAGAAGAGCTCACATGACAGAAGAGAGGACAAGATATAGCCAGTGATACGTATGACTTCATAAATAACTGGTCACTTGCTGTCTGCCTCAGGAGAGGAGTGATGAACAGACAGAAGGGTCCCTTTTGATCTTTTGAGTGTGACATATGAATGTTCTGCTGTTGCTCTGACCAGCAGCAAGGAAGACTGTCAGTACAGTACCTGTTGTGCTAAGGAAACACCACCAAAAAAGTAAGAAGCAACTTGAACATGTGTTTGGGTTGGCTGAACTGTAACAGATACTAAACTGGTTTCTAAGAGAGCTTTAATATACTCTGAACCAAGCATATTTTGATAATAACCTCTCCATTATATTAGTCATTAAGGAAACTTGAAAATACCAGTTCACAAACTAAACAAAATAACTCTTCTCCATTCCAGAGTTTTGCTACAATTAGAGTAATTTATTTTGGGGAAAAGCCAGGAAAAGATAGAGGGGGGGAAGTCGGAAAGAAAGCAGTAACAATTAGATCACTTCTGCCTCTGCTTGCTGGGTGGGTCTTCTGAATGTCAGCCTCATTATTCTGGACGTCAACTCTAGGCAGCAGCTCCTAAATGCCGTTCCAAATGGTGGCCTAAATGGCAGTCCCTGTTGTACATTCTTTCTCCAGTAATAGTGGCAGGCTGTTGGGAACTTCTTTTAGTTCATAATAAATTTCAGGAGCGCTAGCTTGAGAACAATGTTTGAGGCTTATGCCAACACAGACTGGCAGATAAATGCTTCGAATCCACAATTCCATTATCGCTTCTGAAAGTCTGTAGGCTGCAAGTCTTGTTCACTAGTGGGGAAGAGCCCAGATATTCTGAGGCGACAAGGACGACTTACATAAAACTTATATAATCTGAGTGTCTCAAGGGCCCTGCACAGCTCTCTTCACCAGGGACTCTAAGCCCCTCACAAACATTAAAGAAAGCATCTTCATTGTGGTTGCATTAAAGAAAGAATCCTTCTGTGAGGTCAGTTGGGATCCAAAACATGGACAAATTAAGTGAACAGACAACAAATCTGTGGCAGTGCCAGGAAATCATGTTGTAATTCTCAGTCCACAGCCACAACCACAAGAGTAATCTCCTTGTACATTTCTGGTAGCAAAAGGGGAGGGGGAGGAGTGAAGGGGGGAAGTCCCTCACAGAAGCCTCTTCATTCTTATTTAACATGGATTTTATCACGCATGGAAACAACCAGTCCATTTTCCCACGTATACTGTAGCAGGCTGTTGAACTAAGCTCCCAATAAAATGCTTATACAACATGTAAAGCTGGGCTGTTTGAAATGAGAGATTCAGACTTCAGGCCGATTCAGAACATGGGCTCTGTTCCTTACTAGCAGCTGTGCCTCAAGCACTAACAAATCTTCATGCCGCTCTCGCGTTTGTTTGGAGGGACAGCCAGTACCTTCAGCCGCAGGAGGTTAATCCATGGCTATAAAAGTAACTTAGTCTGTTATGAGCTGAGGGCAAACCGTTCTTCAAGCTATTCATTCTCTTCGTTTAGCTGAAAGGTGGCGAGGCAGCCACGCCGTGTCATGGGCACTTTGTAGCTGCCAGAGCTGCCTCTCCACTGCTCAGCAGTGCCAAAATCCATCCAGTTACACCTCAGTCCTCATGCATGGCCGTTATGGTAGAGGAGCTTGCAAGATGAAGGCAGAATATTCAAATGCATTTCTCCTGATCGTAATGCTCCTGTTCAGGGCAGGTTGACCATCATTTGCCTGGGAGAAGTCAAAATACATGGCTAGTTTTGCTCTCTTCTGATCACTGTTGCTTTCCTCACCTGAACTATTTAGATTAAAGACATTTGAACAATGTAAAAACATCAAAAGAGCATATTTACTTTGTGTTAACATTTTTATAAAGCCCAACTACCGCAGAGAACGGAAAGAGTCCAGGGTAGAAACACATGAATTGAGCCACATTCTCCAGTTTGCTTTAGTTGCTTCATTTGCCAAGGTAAAGGCAAGCCCAGGCCCTAACACTTTCACTCAGCGTCACGATCCTGCTGTCAACACTATGGCTGCGGGAAGGAGTTGCTGGTTACTGCCCTGCCTGCATTCTCCACCTTGTCTCACATCAGCTACATGGTGGGGAAGTGAGAAGATATTCCTTATCCCTATCCTCCCTAGAGAGAGAGAGAGATACACCAGTGGATGGATACATTAGCAAGTTCCAACCCTTGCTCAAGGTCTCCCACATTTCTGTGGGGGTGACTCTACACTCCCCAAATGCTGGTTACAAAGTGCAGGACTCACTGCAGTGAATGGATTCTTTACCTGGGCTCAGAACAGGACTTCAGTTTTCTGTGCAGCATTACATTTTCCGTGGTGCAATGTTGATTTAAGGTTTCTCTTGAGAAGCAGTGTAGAACAGAAAAATTAAACTATTATTTCAGTATCCAGTGGCTCCAGTAACTAGACCCCCAGGCACATGCTGTGCCTGTGTCTGACTAATCTGTGTCCCCCTGCTAGCAATAAGAAGCATCTTGAAGCCAGAAACCTTCTGGCTGCTGTGGGCTCCCAGGGCAGGCTGCCTGAATGGCTGAACGGCACTGCAACTGGGTCATCTCCGTGTGATAATGGTCCTCAACAAATGTGAGTGTGCCCTTGAAGCCACAAACAGTAGGAAATAACTGAGTGGTGAATGTGGCTGTGGAGTTGTCTGTATGATCTAAATCTGGCTGAATCTGGCATTCCTGCAAAAGGCTTTATGAGGTAGGATGCCAGAATGCAGCTGGGGTACCTTATTAAAAAAACAAAAACAAAAACAAAAAAAAGAGAGCATTTTCCTCCCGGGTGGCCATTTTTTCCAGTTTAACATAGGAGCATTGGCATTAGCCAATGGATTAGCATTGGTAACAGGGAGGTATAGAACTGGCCTGGTGTACTGGAGGAGGGAGGGGAGAGGGACGGCCTGAGCTATCACCACTGACTCACTAGATAAGTGTTTACAGTGCCTTTAGCTAAGTCCATGCATAGCTACAGCTTCATTGTTACTCTTCCCCTCATCTTCTCCTTGGGCCATGTGGCATCCTTGCAAATGGGGGACATTTCATGTTCTTCAGCACTTCCTTAGGAACGGTACTTCTCCCTGTAAACAGCCACAAAGTCTGTGACTCTATAGATCTAGAGAATTTAATAATGAAAAAGACAAAAAATACACACTAGCTGTGCGTCAAAGCAAATGTAAACACAAAATAATACTCTTAGATATGTAGTCACACACTGCTATGAAAAACATAGGGGGTTTAGGGGTGACTGTCTACTACAGTCAACAAAGGGAATAAAAAAGATGTCAGATAAAGGGAGGGATACATGTCCACCTTTGTCTCAGTCATTTAAGCAACAAGCTTCCAAGAGAGAAAGCAAGCCTTTTTTAGAAGTTAAAATTTCAGTGAGTTCCAGACCAGAATGAAATTTTACCTGGAAGGTGCCCCTATGCTAAAGGAAGTCAGCATGACTTATCAAATCTGTTTTGAGTATTTCTCTGTGTAAGTGCCATTTCAAAAGATTCATTGGCTATGTAGGCTTTTACTATCAGCATATTTATTTCACCTCCTAAATGAAATCCAATTTGAGGCTATTAATATTAATGTGCTGAGATAATTCTGATGATGAATTAATAAAACACTTGGCCTCTCAATATGCTGTTTGCTCTTACCATTTAATGATGCTCTTAACTAGAAAAAGGAAGAGATAGAGCAGACTTCAGCAGGAGCCTGAAAATTAGAAACCACTTCATTGTTTTTAGCTTGCCGCTTTAATGACAATCGATGGCATTGATTTTGGACTAGAAAAGTATTTACTAAATCTTTGCCATGTGCTACAATCCCTATTTAGATTCCTTAAGCATAATCTGTATGTAACCCCTGCTTAAAGTACTTCAAGTACTTGATGAGAATAAATTAAAAAATATTTAATGCATTTCTGTGGTTTGTTAGATATTTGCCCCTATTTCGTATGTTTGTCATAAATATTGGGCTTTTTTGTAACACAATTCTGCTACTAAAAGCACAGCTGTACCTTAGAAAAAAATCAAATGTCATCAACACTCTCATTCCTTTACAAGAGGAATTTCAGTTCGGTGAACATTTTATTTCAGATAAGGCTAATTCACCTACCTTATTATGCTATTTCCATTTGAAGAACTAAACTCAGTTAATGTACATGATTTTTACATTAGTCTTCACAGTTAGCACACAATCCTAATAGAAAAAAATCTAAATAATAATAGGCTATTTCCACAGACAGCTAATGTAAAAACATATGTGTAGACATCTATAGTGTCATATTCATAATTCATATTTTTTTATTATTGATATAAGGGAATATGGAAAACGTTTCATTCTAAGCTTGCAAATTCATATAATTTATTATGGTTAAAACATAAAACCTTAATGCTAGTCATTTTTAGTTTTCATTTAAGAAAGAATGAAAAAAATTCTAGCACTGTGATCGTCAATAATTGCAATTTCATCTAAGATTTCAGTCCCGGCAAGCCTGTCAAAGTGGTGGCTAGCAGAATGTGTACTATCTAATTTTCAAAGTATGAAAGTATTTAAAAATTCTAGCAGGATGGCAAACATGAAAGTGCATTCCCAACACACATCAAGTTTAAGCCCAGAGTTTTCATTCAAACCAAATTGCCTCTCTTTAAAATGGGTCAGATCTTCGGATGATATAGACTGTTTCACCTTAACTGCATTGTAGTAGTATGCAAAAATATCAGGAAACAAAGAAACAACAACTGTAACATTTTATTGCTGAGATTAATGATATTAATAATTATGTTTCTGAAACAGAAAAGCTAATCAAATTGCTACCTTCAAACTGCTTCTTCAGAGAGAAAACAAAGAGAAGAAATTTACTGCTGTTCTTTTTCATTAAATTATGAAGCACTCAATGTGGTAAAAACCTTGTTTGCATCTAGAGAAAGTTCTCTGAGGTGGAAGAAAAATGTTTATCATTTCTAAAATTATGCGAATTGAGAGTCAGATTTTCATTTTTATTATATGTGACAGGATAATAGCAAGTGGGTTTAGGTGGTAAGGGAGATGGATGATGTTGTAGAGTACCAGTTATGTATCAGCTCTTTTTGATGCTGCTTCTTTTGAGCAGGCATGGAAGGGAAACCTATACAGCAAGTCATAATGCAATCTGCACTTCATAAAATTTGCCCTCTGCAGCCGTGTCTGAGCACAAACTAGGTAACACAGGTCAACAGTCGCTGAATGGCCACATTAAAAACCCAGTCAGGGGACTCCTATTTTTTTAGTCTATTTCCATTTTCCCCCTACCTGGATGAAATATTTAATTTCTGCAATAATAATAAATATAAGTATGAAGGTTTAGATGTTTCACCTCTAGGCACATTGCAAAGACAAAGAAAATGTTCCTTCAGCAGTTATCACATTATTTCTTTAGAACTAATATTGATTATCAAATATATCTTATAACTTGCATGAGGCATAACGTAGTGGTCATTACTTTGATGTCCTGCATTGGAAGTGCTCCAAGACCTTTCTTTCTGCAAAACAGTATCTTTTCTCCTGTTTAAATATACCCAGTTGCCGATACACTCTCATTATTTCTCTCATCAGGCTGGCATACAAGACCTTCAGTTACAAATTCATAGTTCACACTACATATGAAGAATGAATTTCAGATGTGGTATTACTCATGATTTTCCCTTCCATCTACTCTTGGCTGAAAATTACAGCTTTGCAGAAGTTGTATAGGTTTGTATAATTCTTCCCAGTATTTCAGCTTTGGACTGAGAACTATAATTAAGAGAAATTAAATAAAACCCACAGACCTGCTACCAACTCCTTCCAAAACAACCAAGTTAGCTACTTTGGTAGCCACTCTAACCATCAACAGGATTCTTATGTTACAGTGGTTGGAATGATAGTGGTAGCCACAACCTTGATATTATATAGGAATTTAGTTTACTTTAAATAAAGATTTTGTTTTCTTAATTACATGCACGATGGAAGGGTAAGGCTTTCAGAATGCACTCAGTGCTTTGAAAATTACACTGCCTACCTGTCTTTGGCCACCATTCTGATGATCATGATCCTAAGAAGACTTTCATGTGTGCTTGATTTCATGCAGTTCAAATAGTCCTGTCAAAATCAGAGTGGCTATTCTGACGCGGGCCAGTTATTCAGAACTAAAGTCATAATATATAAATCAGCTGACTTGAGTAAGTGTTCTGTTACTCCCAAATCCCCATCAATGCTGTGAATGACGATATTATTTCTAGGAAGTGTACCTCCTTTCAGTCACTCTTGGAATATTTGCATGACCATACTTGTGTGAAAGTTCTGACCTCTGAGAGAAAAAGGAAATAAATGCAAAGAATCTAAATGCCTTTAATTTGAAGATGTTTCTAAGAGACTGTTTTATTCTCTTCTTTCTATTATAAAATATTACACTTCTAAAATCACTTACTTTGGTGAAAGAAAACTGATTTTAAAATATTAAAAGGCATTTGAAAATGTCAGGCAGACTTTTTAAATACTTTTTAATGATAATAGGCTAAAACATTCCTATATTTCAGCTGCAATATATTTTCTTAAGCAGTCACAGTGATGTTTCATAATTAGATAACCTAGGGCTAAACACTGGGAGTTTCTAGGTGTTGAGTACCTTAAACTTTTGGTAAAGCAAGAGCAGACAGTACTCAGTGCCTCAAAGGATAGGTCAGTGTTTATATAACAACGTGTGAGAATCCGTTTTTGTCTTGTTTTTCTTAGACATAATTTGATGTTTTGCAATAGAAAAAAAGTGTAAGCACACCCCAGCATATCACTTCTATCACTGGTGAGTATAAAACACTTCCCCTACGCTTTTAAGGTGATGAAAAGGACAACTAGCTTGTGTCTAAATCAGGAGAGCTTGATATGATGTCAAAGCCTTTGGCTAAACATAGATTGACTTAATTCTTTCAATAATGAACTTTGGTCCAGAGCATTTAACAACCACAAGAGGAGAAACCCAATATAAAAGAGAAAATCTCCTCATTCAGGTTATCTTGACTCTGCTGCAGGCAAAACATAGAAATATTTTTTTTAATCGAGATTCTCTGCAGCAGCCCGTTCCAAATGCCAGTATCCATCACTGATGACTGGATCAATAGCTCTGTTTTGGCCCCAGTCTCCTACGAGAGATGGCATGCCATCAGTGACAGACAAATATCACAGTTAAGCAAAGTATCCAGCCAGACCTAGTAACATTTTTATTGATTTTTGTTGTGCAAATAATGTCTTTTTGGGCTGAATAAATGGCTTTGAGCCAAACAGTCATTGTTTATGATTCCAAAATGCAATAAAGGGACAGGAAATATATTATAGCCTATGTCTCAAGGCACACAACATAATCATCCTTTGGTGGTGAAAAACTATCCAGCTGAAACCATGAGTGCATATTTATCCATGCTTAAAGGTACCTGTAGGACTTGCAAATCTTACACAAAATGTCCTGTTAGGAAACAGATGGTATTGCCCTTTAACCTATTGAATAACTACTAGAAAACCAAGCAAAAAATAAGCACTATATTTCTTCAATCAATACAAAGAAAACACTTTATTATTTTCCCTTCAAATAAAATATCAAACTTGCCAAAATAGCATTAGGATGCTTTGAAAAAAGGACAAAACAGAAAGTACCCTGACATTTTTTCAAATGCTACAAAATTATATTAATTGTAGTCCGGCAACAATATTTGTTGGCTTTGTCTTCCGTTCTTTTTTTTTCGGGAATTACTAAAACACATTTTGTATATTTTTTTAGTATTAAAGGATCATATTATTTATCTTTCATTAAAAAAAAATTCCTTTTTGTTTTGCTAATATAATTATTTTTTAATCACTTAAGCTAGCAATATAAACCAAAATACCTCCTTATGGTTATATCTGCACACTATATCCCAAACCTTTTCTAATGGATATGTATCTAATATATCCAGTAGATTTAATGAGAAATCTCTTAGTCTCAGCAAGTGTGCAGTGGCCAGACTTTCTAGACATGCAGGTGTCATAAACAAATATTCTCATTCAACAATATTGTTAAGTCACAAGCACAAATCATCAGCAGTGAAGGTCTGAGGAAAGAAATATTCCTGTAACTGCCACACTATCTAAAACAAAATATTTTAACAAGTTTGTTGTTGTTTCCAATTAACTAGATGTAAGCTGTATTAGCTTGCATTATTTCAAGGCTGGTAAAACTATTTTGCCCTCATTGCACAGCCCGGTGTTTTCATGGAAAATATCAATAATTCAAACACCTTTCAGAAAAATTCGAGCATATTTGTCCTCACCCCAGAAGAATCCATTCATCTGTAGGAAAATGCTACAGTAATCAAGTGCCGGCTTAAATCCTGTCTCTCTCCTACATCTTTAAATTTCAAGCTTTTATTAACTCTCTCATGACAGCTGTAAATATACTTTTAAAGGTTTTTGGAGTGCAAGACAAAGGCTGTTCCTAAGAAATGATACAGAAAATCAGGAGGTTTATTTGTAACTTTTTGAAAATTAAATTGCAGAAAAGAGGATGGAATTCAATGGGAAACTTTAAGAGGAAACATGGCTATATTAACCTATATTTGTTAATGGCCTTATTACTTCTACAGTAAAAAAAAAGCTCTGATCCTCTTCCCAGTAAGCCAACAGCAATTTTTTTATATTCTTCAGCAGAAGAATTGCATAAAATCATTCCAACAAGCCTCTTAATCATACATCTCTGCTATATGTCTTTAAAAAGAGTTATTCAGCTTTAATCAGTATGTCATTGAATCTTCCAAAGCTTTTAGGAGATTTAAGCTTTTTTTTCTTTTTTTTAATGAAATTTCCCAAAGTCTCAACCCTGGAAAGACTACACCTGTGATCAGAAATCATGTGTGAGGACAGCTTCTCTGAGCCAGGACATCTCATGAGCCCAAAGTTACTGCCATTTCTAACGGTTCATGAAGGTAGGATGTGAAAAGGCAGAACAGACATAAAATGAGATTGACTTTTGACATATCACATGCTACCCATAGATGCAGGATACCCATAGATTTGACACCTCTTTTCCTCTTGCCCACCTTATCCAAGCACTCAAAAACTGGAGTAATCATCTTCTGAGAGAGATTATTGCAGATCACAGACTTAGTCTTCTGTCCTTCACTGGCCGGTGTTAGGTTTTTGTACACATTACAGCCTCATATCATGAGCTACATCGTAGCTCTCCACCTAAAGGGAAATAAATTGTCATTTGTCCATTTCAGAAGGGTCAAGTCTATTAGACAAAAATCTCTTGTTCTTTGAGCCCCTGCCTTCAGCAACAAGTACACTGAAGCATGTGTGAGCCAAGTCTCTCTGAATTCAACTTTCTAGTCCTGACAATTGGGGTTTTGCTCCAAGAGAAAGAATAAGAAAACAGCAAGAAACACCTATTGAGTGTGATTCATCTGGCCTATTTCCAGATATCTCTCTCAGCAGGAGATGAATAGTCCTCTGAAGATGTCTGTTTCTTTCCGTTAACTACAAGGGGAGCCCAACATTACTGGCTTAGACTTCGATGTCTATCCTACTTCTAGATATCCAAGTTAAGCTAAATGAATCCCAACTTTGGTCACTCGGACAGTTTCAGGTTGCAGATCCTGGGCACATGATGGTCTTTGTGTCCTTTAGGGCTGAACTGGACAGGATTTCAGGCACACTGTTTCTTTGTATTTTCAACTATCATCCCTCCTGAGAAGTCTGTTTACTTATTTGGGAACCTCACTTTAATTTTAACCCAGAAAGCTGGTACCTAACATTAGGTATTTTGATTTCTGTCTTTAGATGTTCAGATGTTTTATTTGATTTGGCCTAAAATGTAAGATTTGTTTGGGCTGAAATCAACCTAGGAGCCATGTAGAAGTAATTGGACCTGCGTATTGTACTGACAACATGTACATTTTTTTTTTTCTTTTCTAACTTTAGAAGGTTTCAGGGCACTTTATTTGAAATTTTAATCTCAGAGTAAATCGGAACCATTAAACAATGGAATATGAAGCTCCTGGCAAGTACTTCAGTGCATAATCAGGCAGGTTACCAGTTCTCTGGAGTAGGTAGCCCCTGGTAAACTCAGACCCATAGTGAATCATTCCCGAGCCAGAGGAGCAGGCCTATGTAAAATTCAGGCTGGGTATTAAGAGGTCCGTAGCTGCTCCTCCTGCAGACCTCAGCAATATGTGTTCACATGCTTGACACAAACCGTCTGTGCCAATAAAACCCAGGCCATTGTCATGCTAAGGAAATTCAACCGTCCCTGCAGACTAAGCCCTGTCTATGTCAGTTGGTCAGGCATGTCTTCCCCTGGGGGAGTTGAATCCCGCCAACTGAGTACATGGTTTCAAGAGGGCAAATAAATATGCTGTAACTGGATAGCATGTGAAATCTTCCTGCAAAGACTAGTCACCTGGGTATCATGAACTGTGAAGTGAAAATAGTAGAATGAATATTGTTAGAGCATGAAATCACCTTCACTGATGAAACTAAAAATAATGGAATAAAAATGGTTTGTTCATAATCCTCTTATTACAGATCCTGTTTTCTCTTTAGTTAAGAAACCCTCCACCCATTGCTCTCACTTCAAAAGTATAATTTAAAGCATTTTTGTTAATAGCAAATGCAGCAAGGTAAAAACAGACATGCTTTACTGGCTGGCTTTTAAAGACAATGACAGCTGTGGCCAGACTGACCTCATCACCCCACCGGCAATATTTTTATAGCAGTTAAGAGTAATGGTAAGGCAGAGGCTCTCATACTTGCATTTACCTAACTGTTTTCTTTCCAACTCTTTCTTCTCTGGTGATATCTAAGCTTCTCATGCATTTTGTAGATGGAATTTTCCACACATAGTCTCTTCTCTGTCCACAGGTAGGCTACTGGGATTGCCTTATTGACACTTGGAGGTGTATGAATTATAGCTTTGCATTGGACTTCACCTCTTGGATGGAGACAAAGGCTGGTGGGGAGTAAGGGTAGGCTTGGGAAAGTGCAAACATGAGGTATGCTCAGATGCACTTAACCAGCACAGGCCTGGATACAGAGCAGCTAAGATTTGCATGAGATGGGCTTCCTGGCAGAAACAGCATGAGCCAGTGGACAGGCCCCTAACAAAGCAGTCCAGATGTCTTGTGATCTATCTCTAGTTTTCTCTAGGTTGCCATGTGATCTTGGGAAAGCCGCTTCCCCTCTGGGCCTTAATTTCACAGTCTGTAGATGCTTAGAGGGACACCTAACCTACAATGTGATTTCAGATCCTTCTGAAATGCCCATTTCCACCAACTACGATGCCTACAAAGCATTAGCTGACTAATAATAGTAAGTTTAAGAAGGAACAAAGGGTGTCTATTATATGGTTGAGAGGCAAATCTCCAGCTTGATCACTTTGTGTCAGCCCTGGTTTTCCCTCATCAGCAGTATCTGTTTGCTTTGTCTTTTTCACTGAGTACATTTGGTACAGGGATTATTCTTATGCTCCCAAATAGTAACAGCAGATTTTAAGAGACCATACTAGGAAAAGGAGGAAAGTGAGATTTCTGCCTCATGTAGAATGTGATTTTTCTCTTCAGACCTTCTGAATAAGTTTGCCTTTGAAAAAAGCAGCCAGAGCTATGCAATATTTAAGCCTAAACAAGCTGCAGCAGTTTTTATTAAAAGCAACAAACTCTACGATTTTGCCAGGGTAACACTGTTTGTTGTGTGTCTTCAGTGATACAACAGTAATATTAGATAAACTTGTTTTACTGAGGTGGGTAAGTCCAATATGAGCTACAGGTTCATAGCCTGTCACTTTCATGGTTTCTCCAAGGATTAGGAGTTTCAGAGACTTTTATAGGTTGCTTGAGGATATCCTGATCTTTATGGGGAAACCATCTCAATGACTTTGGGTTTCTTCTGATACTCATGCTCAGGGAAGGAGACTTAATTAGAGCAGCAATACACGCACATTCTTGTGTATGAGGGAGAGTTCCATCTCCACACTTCCTAACTATTTAAGCCATGCTGAAGTACTCAGTCATTTGATCTCGGTATCATCTGGGGACCAGCTGTCCTGCCAGCTCTCCCACTCCCCATGTGGTCTCTGCACCCCATATGTTTCCGGCCCTTTTTCCCACATGCCTTGATCTCCCTGTATCTACCAGATACCCAGATTCCAGCTCCCTTACTTACCTTACACGTTATCTGGGCATGGTACAAATGGTGGTTTCCACCTCCATTTTATCCTTAGCACGTATCTGGCCGAGCTTAGCGCCAGTTTGCCGTGGTGTTACAACAAAAGTAGTATTTCTGGAAAGTTCCTGTGTTGCTCAATAAAATATATCAAAAGAAAAAGTGCAAAAGATGAAAAAAATCAGAGGACAGAGTATTTTTGGTCATCCTCATAATGTACTTATTTCCTGGAAAAAGATAGGGGAAGATATGATCTCTCAGGGCCAGTGACCATCTTTCCAAAAATCAAAATTCTGCCAACAGCAGAAAGCTGGTCACCAGACAGGGTGAGTCTCTCACCTCTTTCTGTCTGCTTCTTCATCAGTGATGAGGTCTTTGTAGGTGTTACAACCACTCTCTGCTAGAAGAATATAGTCTTTATTATAATATTAATACTATAATATATAACCCAACATAATCTTTTATGTGATTCTGTCCTTGTGACTTTAAATTTGCTTTTCTATCCTACCATCCTTTTTCAAAGGCTTTATGATGATTTAAGATTTATCTAGTAATATAAACTATGTTGTACTGTTTCCAAACACTTCTCATATTGTGTTATATTTTATATATTGCATTTTATACATCCTGTAATCAATCATGAGTATGCAAAATAAAATGTCTTCACTGTGAGCCAACTTCAGAATGTCACTTTGACTTGGTTACAATCAAGGTAGAAACAAGGGTTATACTGCATAGTCCCCATGTGAGCTCTGAATAGCACATCTTGAGAACTAGAAACAATACAGTTTTGCCAGGGTAACACTCCACTAGCTTCTCAGCAGCATTTATTACCAAGTAGAACTATTTGCAAAATAGTTTCAAAAATGCACATGGAATTGCAAGTTATCTCTGCGCTGTCCTTTGTTTACTTGCAGGTAGACATATTCTTCTCTCCTTACATCAATATAACGTTATAGCATAACCACAATTCTCAACCTGGAATTTTGCCTTGGGATGAAAAAGTTGTAGCAACCCTAGTAATCCAGCCACTTTCACGAGTGAAATGTTTAAAAACAATTAATCACTGTAGACAGTATCATCTGCAAAATGTTCCCTGCACCATGCAACTCTAACATTCAAGATTAGACCCTGAGATAGCAAAGCATGAAGCAGATAAATAATTTCAAGCATGAGAGAAGTTCCATTTACTTCAATGAACTGGTGCCCAAGAGTTTTTTTGGATCAGAACTTGCACCCTCACATCAGTAACTAAGGCAGAGTCAGGCTAAAAATCTAGGGATTAAAATGAGGTTAGGGAGAAGAATCTTGGTCCCAGAGAGTTGTGCAAATTTGATGAGGCTTTCAGGGCATGAGGACAGTCAAGCATTGTAACAGGTTGCCCAGAGAGGTTGATCAGTCTCCATCTATGGGGGATTTCAAGACCATAGTGGATAAAGCCCTGAGAAACCTGGTTTGACCTAGTAGCTTACCCTGTTTTGATCAAGAGGTTGGGATGCAGACCTCCTGAGGATCTTTACAACCTTACAACAGATTATCCTATGACCTTATAAACATAAAGATACAGAAATTCAAAAATCAAAACCTTAAATTGCATCAATTTATCCATGGTCTCACTTCTCACATATGATAACATTACCATAATTCACAAAAATATACGATAAGGAAACACTGATGACATAGACCTAAGATGTCATCAAAATTTTGGTCCCAGCTTCTGCTAGTTGTTGCTTGGTGGTTTTCTCTCTTCTGCTTTATGATTATTGAAGGCACTTGCCAATAAGCATAATGTTTTCAAAAGCACAATTTAACTGGAAGAGATGATCAGTGTTTGTAGTCCCTGATGATGATCTTTTCAGTATAACAAAGGGACACAACAACATGATCCTCATGTTATATTAGGCATTTGGGGACAAACAAAAGTTGTCTAAAGATATTTCAGCAGCATATAGCTGGACATGTAGCTGAAGGGATTTTCTAAACGGGTGTCTCTGACCATGTTCCTCTGCCTACGTGAATACTGAGAGCCAATGCTTGTTCATATAGCAAAGTATTTCTCTAGTTCCTTTGTTTCTTGATTGTAGCATAAGTAAAATGACAGAGAGTACCATTTTGCAGAACAGAAAAGGACTTCAGCGCTGAGAGGAACTTGAAAAAAATTAAAAAACACTTTACAAAACTAATGCAATGATATTGTCATAGTAACCTATTCCTCCTGGACTGTGATTATAGGAATCAGGGAGTGAGCAAAGCAGTCCTGAGGATTTTTCTGGGTTATCTGGCTTTGAAAGGATCATGTTCAAACCCTGAAAAGATAAAAGAGAGACTATACAGAATGTAAGCTGGACCGTTAAACATTTCCATATGACAAACTCCTCTCCTGAGATCTGACCTGCCTGTAGATTCCCCAGTTTGCAGATCTAAAGGAACCAGGCCCACCCGCGCCTGCTCTAAAGAGAAGAAGCTGGGTCTGACTGGCTTTTGAAAACTACTTTAAAATTCTTGCCAGAAAATACCTCAATAAAAAAGGAAGATATATCCATAAAACATTCAAAAGAAAATCCCATGAACCAGGATTTTTAGAAAGTAACTCATCTAAAAATTATTGTAAAAACAATATCCCATGTAGGCATTTCTGAAAGAAATAGCTGCCCTCTGTAGAAGACATTTCTTTTTCCTGCAGATTACTGGTAAATTATGTCCTTAGGCAGCAATCCTGACATTTATGCACATGCATAACTCCAAGCACATGGCTAGTTTCATAAACCACAATGGAACTATCTGCATTCTTAAAGTTAAACACATGTATAAGCATTTGCAGAATTGAGATCCGTAGTCCTAAATCAAAACTTTATCTGACAGCAGTAATTATGCTGGTGGGGTACAAAATTGGAGGCACGAGCAGTCAGATGTAGCTGTTTCACCTTCCTCCAGAGGAGTGTTTCTCCACTGTCCTTCTAGCATCTCCACAGATGCTAGAACCCGATCTCACCTTCCATCCCCATGGTGAGGCAGGGCCTTAGGTAAGTCACAGGAAAATCTGGGTTTCTGCTGCCTCTCAGGACAGTCCTAGCTGCGCAGGTAGTGACTGAGCACATACTCCAGCTGTCATTGTATGTCACAGCTGTCCGTGTCACGTTGTCATGCGGCCGAAGTCCTGCAAATAATGTAGATCAAGGTCATTCCAGAAAGCTAGTGACATCATGTATTGCAAGACTAGGTGGGATTTACAGGCAGCCTGAAATCAGTCTGCTCTTCAGAGCAGCCAGACAGAACAGGCATCCACTGTAAAGCTACAGGAGAAAATATTGGTACTGCTAGAATTCATTACTAAATAGCAAATATTCAATGAAATGCCAGAATCCTAGGAACAAAACTATGAAAATGATAATTTTGATCAATTATCAAAGTAAAATCAGGCACCCAGGTTAATATTGAGTGAGCAGCCATCATATCAATACAGATGTAAAATCCTTTTTAATATTAATGGGAGTCAAGTTGAAATCCACCCATTAACTTTTGACACCCAAAATATATGGGTGCATATGTCTTAAGAAAGCCTACCACTTAACTATTTAAAATCTATTCTTAGCAAATGAAGAACAGCTTCTCTGGCAAGATTCCCATGTGGATTCCCAGTAACTATTGTAAACCTAGTCAAAGCACTCATTTCTCATCACAAATTTCCTGTTAGTTAAAAATAATAATATTGTTAGTCATCTACATCATCACATCCAGTGATTAAAAAAAGCTACTTTGACAATTCTGGTCAGCTAGCGTTTTGTGAAATGTTAATTGGTAATGGTCTGTCCCATGTTGAGGAAAGCTGGCAGTCGCTGGAGAGCTAGCCATGGGTTGTCTCGCAGCTTAACTTGATACCAAAGGCCCTCACTGACGGAAAAGCCCACTCAAATGCATATCTAGCTCAAGAAACTCCTTTGTGTAGAGTAATCAATCTGAGGGTCTAAAAACCTTCTTTCTCTTGCCATGTGTACGTTGCATAACAGAACAAATTTCTCACTTTTGCCAATTATTCTTAGCAGATCCGCAAGCCTCCTCCCTGCTGCACATCCTTCAGGAACCTCTCAGCAGTCAGCTGCACGGAGCACAATCACAGCCCAGCCATCTGACAGCCCAGGGGTGTTTCACTTCAGGAATCCTAAATCAGGAATTTTTCACAACTGCAAGTATCAATAGCAGCTGTAACCATTATATGAACTACAGAAGTTAGGAAGCCTGGTTTCTTGTGACTTTTGTTTTGTGGTTGAATTGCTCCGTGTCTAATGGATTAATGCCTCCATAACACATTTCCACGTGGATCTTCTGATTCTAATATTAGAAATCATGGTATATCTTTCATTTCTGCATGCCCTTCTCCATTCAGCTACCTCAAAGCCTGTGGAAACTTCTTATTTTTGAAATCTCTATTGTACTAACTTGCTAGAAATTTGCTGACAATTTCAAAAGACATTAGACAGATGTTTAGGTCCCCTGACTTTATAAAACATACTTCTTCAGGAAACTGGTCTGATAAATCTGCTAGGTTTTCATAACCCTTAAAACATCGCTGTGAATAGTAAACCTCATTTTCACAGGCTCATTTATCATTGCCATGTGTTTTGACAAGTCATTTGAGTACAGCTTGTTTAGATCTATTTAATTAATTGGGTTTAACAACTATTAATAAATTGATTACTTACAATTTGCTTTAGTAGTTATCTCAGACATATTTCAAAGGTTTTCATATTTTTTACACAAAGATGAGTTCTTCCTATTTAGGATTTCATGCTTTCAGAACTGAGAAGGAATCTATAGACAATGATTCCCTATCAGAGGAATATCAAACACATGCACCTAATTATTAGTTAAAGAATGATACTTCTTTCACTTCTGCCATAGCCTACAGAGAAAAAAATGTTCAAAACGTTCAGCCTTTCAGACACTGAGAATTTGAGGTATGGAGTATGGAATGTAGTTTGTTAGGTAGAAAACTCAGGGCTTTGAAATTTTGTGGAGGTAGACATAAGTCTTAGAAATTATGTCTATAAACTGAGGGGGCAGTTGCAGAAAATATTTTTAGTCCTGTGTGCGATAGAAAGATACAGTCAACTGAAGCAAAAACTTCGCTGTAATGATGGGAAGAATGGAGGGTTATTGCAACTGAGTAACTACATATCTGTATCTATAGATCAGTGTGTTAGCAATCACTTTGCCGTGAGTAATAAATGAGGTTAGTTTTAAACACTGAACAAAACTTTACCAAATTCTTTCACAAATAACAAACTTTTAATTAAGTTTTTACACATTTTTAAATTATTTTCACTACATATGGAAAACTGTTAATTCTTAACATTTGCATTCTCAGCTGTGAGTATACACCCTCCCAAAAAGGGTTGTCCTCAGCTAGCCCATGTGCTTGTTCTTTATCTTCCAACTTTTTGTTATGTGGGTACTTCTTACCTGCAACTACACACATCTTTTCCCCTTTGATGGTCACATTGTTCACATACTTATGAAAAATGGTTATACATTGTGTCTTACTATGCTATCATAATTTTGCAAAATATTTGTATACTGTTGTTGTTTGAACTATATTAGTATGCTTATATTTAACTAACCATTATTAATTATATACTGATTCATACAGTTACAATTTCTAAGTGTCACAGGTCTCTGTTTTGGCTTCAGAGTCTGTCTTGCAAAAGCAGATTGAAATAACTTGGCAGAGAACCTAATAAAAATAAGGTGGTGAATGGTTGCCTGTTGATGATGGCCATGAGATTCTAGAACAGCCTTTAGGCAGAGGAAATTGGGGGGGGGAAGTTTGTATTTTTTTAGGTGGAGCTGATCAGTTTGTTCTATTTTTGAAAGGAGCAATATGTTGTGGTTTCTGCAATGGCAGACAACCAGGTATGATGACTCAGTTCAAGTTCTATAATCTTGTGTTCTCCTTCCATATGTTGGATGATGATTAAGTCACCCAAGGGAGGAGAGAATTAATAGTCCTTGCAAATAGGAACTACTACAGTGACCTGCCATTATGCACATCCGGCACAGAATAAGGTTTTTCTGGACCCCTTTGTGACTAAGCCATTCACAACCTGCTCCTGCTTTTGTGAGGAGGCAACGAGCATTTAATGAGTAACTTCAGGCTCTGCAACCTTAAATGGGAATTGTGCCGTTCCTCTCAGGATTTGGTCCTGGATTTTCATTTCTATCCTACCAGCTCTACAACTGAGACTACTATATGGCCATTTTGGAAGTTTTATCTGTTTGGTCAAATAAGGATGACAGTTCAATATTTCTGAGAATGGGAATATTGAACAACCCAATAGGAAAGTAGAATTCATCTTCTATCTTTCATTTCTTAATATTGCAGTAGGAAACTGGAAAACACGGTACCCACTTTATACCTTACCAGCAGCTACTCAGTCAAAGCAGAATTCATAGCAGATAGAGACAAATCATCTGATGGGAGAGTTTAAAAGAAACCTGTTACTATGACAACAGATAGGGTCAGATAACAAAATGAACAGACACTTTTGATCTTCAAAAAATTCCTTTTCCTTTGCTCTCTCCTCTGTTATCTGGACCACTCCATCAAACACCTAGCAGATAACAGAGTTGAAAACCCAATCGACCTTCAAGGAAGACCAGACAAGTTGGAAAGTCTATGGAAAGGTTACTATTACAGTGGAAATGCTTATGATTATATTTTCTCTGTGTGTGTGTATGTGTATGTGCGTGTGTGTATTTTACCGAAGTAACAGAGTACTGTTCAAAAGGCTTTACAAAAGCCTCTGACATTGCAGTGTCAAGGTATTTTTTTATAATGCCACTCCAGGAAAGGAAATAGAATATAATGTGATCTGAAATGATCTGCTACATAGTC
Source organism: Elanus axillaris (assembly GCA_026212715.1). Taxonomy (NCBI): domain Eukaryota; kingdom Metazoa; phylum Chordata; class Aves; order Accipitriformes; family Accipitridae; genus Elanus; species Elanus axillaris. The sequence continues at coordinate 14,352,861 of JANZLQ010000050.1, forward strand.
ATATTGTACAGTTAGCATATTGTGGGTTAAAAATATTGATTTAGGCACTTTTGGATTTTGGAGCAGTAATTTATTCTGCATGACTTACCACTAAATGTTACTTCACTCATGCTACAAAACCTGGAAAAATACCTCTGAATACCAAACCCTAAAAAAATATTATGATGTCATCTTTTAGTATTATTTTACAGTATTTCCAAGACTTGTGTATTGATAAAAAGCAGTGTGTTACGCACTGATGATTTAGAAAGAAAAACAAAGCACCATGTTACCACTTTATAGCTGAAATGACAAAAGAGCAAAGACAAAAAAAAGACAGGAAAAGTACATTAACTAAAGGGAAAATGCTTCCTCATCATCTGAGACTACTGAAGAAGTAAGTTTTCAATGCACAAGTTAAAAAGTCAGTGTAGAGAATGGCAGTTCCTAAATGTAGTAGTCCTGCTGTCCTAAAAGGGATGTCTCAGCCCAGGAACTGGGTTACATAGGCAAACCTGTTTTGGGCCAGGGGTTCTACTCCAACTTTATTTTCCAGTCCTCTGTATGGTATTGCCATTGAATGGTAAAATGAGACAGTGACTATTCCAAATGTTGTGTTAATTTAAGCTAAGTATGAAAGATCTTCAGTGCTGCATGCCGTGGGTCAGGAATCTCTCCTGGTGCCTCTGGCCCATATTCATCCATGGTACTTGTGTAGTATATTAGATTTACAACATGTGTCAGAGGAAATATTTTTTCTGCACAAAAGCAAAATTTTTGTGAAAATTTCACAGGCACTCATGTCCTGATTACTCTGAGTTTCACACAAAACCAACTGATTTAATGCTAAAATTACCAATCACCAAAAAAGGGATGACAAGGTGCGATGATGTTACAGAAATTGCACTGCTACTTTAAATATTCTCAACAGAGAGAGACAAGAAACTACTATATTCACATTAATGAAACTGGATTTTTTTCTTCTTTCTGTTTTCAGCAAGAAATCTAAAATCTTTCTTTGACCAAAATTTATATTTAAAAAATATTAATTTCACTGGGCAAGTGTCCCTGTTAAGGCAAGACAAGATATTTACATTTTAGCTGATTCTATACTAGGTCTAAAAAAAGGCTCTGACTCCTGGATGAATAAGACCCTACACTACAATAAAATAATTTCACACTTCATAACTTGCACTATCTTTCTTTTTTTTCCCCCCACAAATAAACTTTCAAAATAAGTATTTTCAAAATATTTTCCTAATATTTTTCTGTAGCTATAAGAAAAGAAAAACTAAAAGTTCAGGATTGGTATTACATATAGTTGTGTTGACTTCATTTTTTGGCCAAATATTTTATTTAAATTTGGGGCTTTTAAAAGTTTCAGAGATTTTTAATTCACTGTTTAATGGTTCCTTGTCCATACTAACAAGTTTGGGAGTTTGTTTGGCTTTTATTACCTTTAATTTCAATCTGAAAATATCTTTTTATTTAGCTTATCTGATTGTAAATGTCATGCTCTGAAACTCATATAGCTTCTAGCCACAATTCTGATGGAGAACAAGGACAGAAAGTGCTGTGCTATAAACACTATACAGTGCTAATCAATTTCTGTAAATTAATCAACTACAGATAACCCTTGCATGAAAATCCTAGTACAAAGCAAGAAATAGGCATGGCATATGAATGTAATTCCTTACGATTAGCTGATCTTTAAACCTTTCAACCTGAAAGGAGTCTCCTGTTCTCAGTGAAATGGTCTCAAAAAAAAACCCCAAAAAAACCAAAACCCACAATTTGTATTCTTTCCAAAAAGTACAAAAACATTATCTATAGTTTAGAGTCACGAGGGGAAAGAAACAGTCTTTAGGAAATTCTGCATCTGAGCCAAGATAGTACTATCTTGCTAACACCTTTTTACCACATAAAACTATTTCACTGTTGCCATACTGTGGTTAAAAAAAGTCAGGTTGAGGCAGCTTTGAACAGTAACACATTGTATACATCTCTCTCCTTACCACTAACATGCCTGATAACATGTTGGGCCACAGCAGTCATGAGAATAGCTTTAACCTAGGAGTTGTTTAAAACATGGTTCTACATTCGTTTTTATTTTTTCTTCAGTTTTAAGGTCCATCTTTCTAAACTTTCCTTATAATTCCTTATAATTTCCTTGCAAGCTTGTAACTAAGAAGGTAAGGCATTTCTTTTTCTCTAAAAGTGAAAACTAAGTGTTTATGTACTGACTTATGTTCAGGTAAGGTTTCAGCAGAAGCATCACAAGTTGTTACCAATGGGAAAAAAGATTGTTCATCCAAGTGTCAAGTTTTACTTTTATATCATGACTCTCATGAGGCTCCCCATGCAGTTCTTGCAGAATTAAAAAGCTTTATGTTTTTACTGTTGGAATGTTTTACCAGATATCTCCTGTAAAATAGAATTATGCCTCAAAACTCAGAGGCTACTAGAAAACAAAGAAACCAAAATACCCAGGATGTCCTGTCAGCAAAAATGGAAATTCTTATTTATTTCTTTCCTTAACAGTTGCTTAATATTTTTGAGTGGAACTGAAGTCATCATAGGATCCAAATCAGAGCAGTCCTAAACTGCATTTCCTATGCTAGTCCGCTGCCTCATGGAAAGAGCTACTTACGTTCAGGAAACCTGCAGCCTCTTCTACGGGAAGATGGCCAGACTGCACCTTTCCATGTGATATTCTGAGCCATATAACCTTTCTGTTGGGTCCTACAGCACGGGCAATGGAAAGCTTCTCAGAGACATGGTGGGATACACAATCCCGCCAGGGAAACTGCTGCATGGACGAGGCATGGAACCAGCAAGCGCTTCCAGGAAATGCATCTTGACGATGAGCTTATTTGAAGCTCAATGATTGTAATTTCTCAGTTTAAAATCCATATAAAGCGGGTTGTTGCCAGTATCTGAGAACTATGAGATACATACCTGAAGAAAAAAATAAAAATAAATAAACAAAAATAACTTAGTGGACAACTTTGCAATTGTCTACATATACTCCACATTATTCTTAAACATCGGTGAGTCAATATTGTACAGTAAGTGTGCACACTAGTAAATGACTATTCATAGCAAGAGCTGGGGCAAGGGCCTGGGAGTCCATCTCTCATTTGTTCATGTAGCAGACAGCATGATAGCAGCAGCTGCTGCACACTCTTCGTCCCCTCATCCTAGCAGGTCCTCTCTTCAAGTCGCTCAGCCCCTCTGTTGAAGGATGGGCAAGGTCACCAATTTGTGCTAATTAGTAGAAACCGTACTTGCATATGGAAGGCTTTTGTTCAGGCCACTGAAGAGTTGCCAGTCACCTCCAGTTATTATTCACCTGATCTTGAGATGAACCAGAAAGAAAACAATCCACTTTAGAAGATTTTCAAAAGATATATGCTGTACCTAAGGAAGAAAAAAGTATTATTAGAGAAAAAAATATATACATGCTAATGTAGTATGTACTTCATCAAAGCATCTGCATCTCAAGCTAGAAAGAAAAGTCCAATCTCATTTTTCTCTCAGCTCTATTCATATGGGAAAAGCAACTTCTGATTTTGGACAATGAGTGTTTTCAGTTAGTGAGTATACCTGTACCACTTGCTACCTTTTTCTTCAATATTCTTCCATTTAAGAAAACCCTTCAGAGAAATGATTTTTAGATAATTCCACAAAGTGCTGATATCAAAAACCCTGTAAAGGGCTACTGTTTTGTAACTATTCAACTTACCTTTTCAACAACAAAAAAAAAAGTGGCCAGGTGAGTATTGTACTGTATGTCAATATCTGAAAAAAAGAGATGTTAAAGCAAGTTAAATAATTGCCTAACAGTACTTGTACTAATGAACATAAACTTCTACTATGCTAATTTTTCCCTGCACTTTTAATTACAGATCAATAATACTTTGCAGTTGACATTTAAAAATGCTGAACTGCATGTAGGAACACGGGCTGAATAAAAATATAGCGCGGTACTGAATTTGCCAAATCAATAAATTTTGCCATTTAACACACAGTAGCATGTAAACAGTCACCAAGATTAGCAAGTGTAAAAGATTATGCTTCAAGTGCTTAATTATTGTTTAATAACACTAAGATTCAGTTCGGTGACAAAGTTCCACTGCTGTGAAAATCAGCCATTCTATTCTTTGTTTTCTTTATTTATGCATAGTATCTTTTTCAAAGGTTTCACTTTAGCTGAACCAAAAGCTAAACAGCACTCATGCATTCTCTTCAGAAAATAAGGTTCTTAAAGATCAAAAGGTGAGTAATTGCATAGGTTTTAGCTTACATTTCCTTACTTAGATAAATGATTCTTTTTTCCTTTAAAAATGCTTTATTGAGACAAGTACATTTAATAAATAGGATCATGGCATTAAACAGTAGTTACATATGAGAATATCAATATAATATCAATGGTTCTGTTTGAAACTAAAGGCTAGAATCAATAAAATGCCGTTCAGCTTTCCTAAACCAGCTCACACTAAGATAAGCAGGAAAGAGCAATTTTTTCAGTCTTCTGACCCTGCAAACTGCTTTCCTTTTTTCTTTTCTTTTTCTTTCCTTCCTCTGGGTTTTGTCTTCATTGCAACAGTAGGCTGAATTTTAACTGAGCATTGTCACTACCCGATTCCCATGCACACAAAAACATTTCTAACCATGTTAAGTGGGGAGTTAACTCTAAGGAGTATGGACGAAAACATAAGTGAGACTGAAACTAATAATTCAGTGGGAGAATCAGTGATTCTGTATTGCTAATGTACCTATTAAGTTCAAGTGCTGTTCTACTGTCTGAATTTTCTGGCCAAAGCTAGGACTGTTGAGTTGAGAGTGGGTAACTAAAGTCACAATCAGGATGACTAGTTCATGAATTTCTACAAAATTTCATAAAGCATGTGACCCTTGCATATCATTTTCAGCCTAGATGATCATTATAGTAACAGATGCTACAAAAGCAATGTTCCTTTTTTGCTGCTGTGTGAGATATGGCAGACATTCTGACACCAAAGCTGGATATAAAATGGAAATTCTAGCCTGTGAAAAATGTTACTTTTTCTGGAAGAAAAAAAAACACCAAACATGTTGAGTCAGGACACCAAAAAAAAAATGGATGCCACAGATGTCTTATTCCTCCTGCAGCCAGACGTGGAGGAGGAAGGAGATGCCAGATGCAGGTGATTGGGATCTTCTGCCTATACTCCAGCTCATCTACAAGAACATTGACAAGTATCTTCTTGGGAAGATGGAGTAACTGTCATTTTTGTATCAGGGTGGTGTATCAGAGTGTATAAAAAATCTCAGTTCAGGGAGGAAGAAAAAAAGGATTTTCCATTAGTAAAACATTTTAGCAGGATATTACCAACAATCTCTATTTGCTGTTTACTTCCTGGAGTTCTCAGTCAGAGCTGAACAGATCAAGACATTGTCTCATTAAGGCAGCTATTGCACATCTGTAAATTTAGAGCTCACTTTTGCAACTGTTATTGACATTAAGGAGCACTTACTCTTGTAAGTCGTTCAAACTAAGTCCCTTTTAAATCAATGGATTTACTATTTCCTAACTGGGTTAAGTATCTCCATAGCTCCTAGAGCTGACTTAGCAAAGTCTGCCTAGGAGACTTTACACAAAAATAACTAATACAAAACGTGTTCGGTGACTAGACATTTTCCCTAGGGAATTTTCCCAGAGTGATACCAGTCTCCTACAGTGTAAACCATAGAGATATCTCTAACCCCAGCTACACCATCCAACATAAGAGTGGGAAGGAGACAGGAATAGGCATGGAAAGGTGAAATTTAGGATGGGTTCATTAGAACTGCTTTCAGGGCTTTGTATTTCTACCACAAATATCAGGTGGATGTAGAATTGTGATTAACATTACAATTTCTAAATGCTGGTGGCCTGGTGTGCACACCAGTATAGTATGTTTGAGATAGTGTGCCTGGGCATGCCTGTGCCAAGGTAAGCCTGTCACAATGTCCACCAAAGAATTTGATTTGCCAGGATTGCCCAGAGTACACCAAGTGCTATAGAGAGGTTCATTTCAAAACACAGAAAGAAAATGAAAAAAACAAAACAAAAAACAAAAAAACAACCAGACAACTTGCTCCTGGGACTGCTTTTGCATTCCACACATCATATGTTGGATATATAACCAAAGCAGCCGAGGGGGGGTGGAATGAACAGCCAACATTTCATATGGGCCATTTTGGAAAAACTGTATGAGCATGCTGGATAGTATGAATCCCAGCATATGTGAGTAAAACTTCCCCATTTGCTCTTTCACAGCTGTGAAACTACTGTCCTAGAGCTAAGCACCTAACTTTCAGTTGTTGTGGAACAGTTTCACTGTGCCTGTATTTCACTCTGGATTTGATCCCCAGGCTCCCTCCTGTAATGTCTGAGAAGAGCTGGATGGTAAGCTCTACTTCACCTGGCAAAATGAAGATGGAGCAGCCAGCTAAGCCAGTCGCTAGGGAAGACTTCAGATCTGAAAGCCTCACTTTCATGTATTTCCTTGACAGTTGTAATTGTGAACAGATTTCTTGCATTAGGTATCAAGTATTTCTCATACAGACAGCGTTGTGTGGGGACTACCTCCCTACCATAAGTGCCAAGGTCTCAGGTAGAATGTGGAAGGTCCAAATTGCTGGTACCTCTGATCCACATCTGATCTCATCTGATCCACATCAGGGACCAGAAACCCTCATCAGCCTAAGCAGGTACCTACTCGTTCACTCTTCTTGTTTGGCACTAGGCCTATATACAAAGGATGTATCTGTGTAAGACATCAAGGCAACATAGGGATTCTGTATGCCAGATTACTAGAATACACACCTGAGAATCAGGCTAAAGTCCCCAATACAGCAACATTTAAATTAACCTTCAGCTGTAGCAAAAAGAGAATATGAAACACATAACCACTTCTATCCCATCACTGCATGTTAAGCAGAGGATATCCTCCATCTTTGTCCTGCACATCTCAGCTGAGTGTTAATTGGAGTGAGGTAAAAGGCAGTGAGCAGCTCCTTTGGCACTGTTTTGTGTCATACTCTGTCCACTCCACACTTTCAGAGGGCACCTGTTGGACTGGATCCCAACAGTGAGACAAGCAGAGGAACCTATAGCTTATGTAGTGTCAGCAGTATTTTGTTCCAAGTACCCTGACGAGGTCAAGATGTGGTGGCCTTGAGACAGCTTCTTAGGATGTAGATCATAGAAAAGTCTGTAACAAAACTGCTGGTTCACATTGTTCACCCCCACGCTTTCTCTCTTGCCTCATCAACTCCCACACTTGGCCATTTGTCCTTGCTCCATGCTGCCTACTCCATCATGCTCTGGGTGCAAATGTCTGTCAGATGGTAAACCAGATCAGGACTCCATGCTTAACTAGCAGCCAGAGCAGTTTCTCAATCCGTTTCACCTTGAGTGGGCACACAAGCACTTATGTTACCAGAGAAGAAGAACAGCATGAGGACAGAAACTCTAGTCAAGAAGAGGGAGAAAAATTACAGCTTTAGTTGGCCTAGCTGCCACTGAAAGTAAAGGTATGATCTATGTACCTACAGCAACTTAATGAGTGAATTCAAGCACCTCCACGGCCTGCCGCAGCAGGAAAGTGGTTAGGAGATTTTTTTATGAAGACCTCACCCTCTTATATCTTTTGTCTGCTCATCACACTGTGACACTGTCATGGTGCTCCACTTTACTCTCTGCTTTGTACTCTGTGACTGACATCATATGCCATTTGACTAAAACCTTAAATATTAAACTTCTGGTCACTGATATCAGAATCATTGAAGTTACTGTACCTCAGTTGAGGCCATTTACAGTGTTAATATTCAAAACTTCAGCCATTCCGAAAAATTGGTAGATATTTTGAAAGGCTTCCCCAAATTCTACATCAACAGAAGCAATATGTTACTGCAGCAAACTATAATTTCTGGGCACATAAAGAGAAGTTTCTTTCAAATGGGGAAGGTCTGGGAAAATATTTTGAGGAATATTTTGAGAAATACTAAAAGAAAGTACAAAGAACTTGCTGTATCTTTTGCTGCACTTGCCAATGAGACTCTGATTTCAGTTTGCTTGCCAACAATATGGTCAATATTAAACAATAACCACCAATTTTAGTGAAAGATTTTGGTTTGCTCTGATATGAGTGTCAATATACCTTCAACTCTGAATACATTATAACAAGGCCTGACTGACCATGACAATTTCCAACATGCATTGCTAAGTTTCATCCATATAACTCATAAATACAAGGGTGTGCTGGTTGTGGCTGGGATAGAGTTAATTCTCTTCATAGTAGCTAGTACGGGGCTATGTTTTGGATTTGTGCCCCAGAGATGGCTGAACACCTGCCTGCCCATGGGAAGTGGGGAATGAATTCCTTGGTTTGCTTTGCTTGAGTGCGCAGCTTTTGCTTTGTCTATTAAACTGTCTTTGTCTCAGTTGACGAGTTTTCTCACTCTTACCCTTCTGATTCTCTCCCCCACCCAGCTGTG